>CM049802.1:24646119-24861372 GCA_027422405.1 Ptychobarbus kaznakovi | reverse complement strand
AGGTTTTACAAAATATATTTATACATAATATAAATTATATGAATATAAACATATGTAAATACATATATACAGTCTCTGTGTGTGTTTATATAAACATAATAAATGGATGCGATAATCGCGATTAATCGTTTGACAGCACAACAAATACTAGAGAGAGCATGACACAGTTATTTAGATTGTGAAACTGGATCAACAGTGTTTTTTTTCTCCGTCGTTTGTATAGCAATTTTTGACAACATGCATAATTAGGTTAAGATTTTGAGAATTGCATTTATTTAACACAAACAATTGAAAACTATGAATTGAGTAATGCGTTATTGCACATTTTTTTTATTTAAATTTAAAGGCCTGTCTAAAACAGTATTTCTGGCAATGAATACATGCCGTCTAGGTAGGCAGCTCTATAGGTTTTAAGACACTCTCTCTGCAGTATTATATAAGATAAACATGTAGCCTAACGTTACTTACCTGCGAACCTGATTTTGATCAGATCCAGTGGGTGCAAGACCATTGTGGAAAGAACACCCCCACTTAGTCCAGCAGCAAGATTTTCATATTTGATGTGCTTCGAGAGTCGCAGGAGGCTTTCAGTGAGAGAAAAAGAAGAGGCAGGGGACTCTGCAGCGACTGCAGCATGTCTCTGCCTGGAAATGGTGGCGGTCATGTTTGTTTACGTACTAGAGACGGAAACCCTGAGCGGCAAGAGGCAGCAAATTATAATTTGTGAGGGCAAAAAGCGGCACACTAAACCTGTTTAAAATATATACATATAAACATCAAGTAACCAATGCCCCTATTAAGTTCCGTAGCCACCTCTGGGCCATTATTAAGCGCTACCGTTCGTCTGATCGGCACTCCTCTCCACTGCGGGAGAAGAAGGTAAATAACAGAGCGTGGTGACGCAGATCAGTGGGCGGAGCGACGTGCATCGCAGCAGCCTATCCCCATCAAGTATGACGTGACGTCAGCCCTCTCCACAGGCTCTAGAAATCTGTGCGTGTGTGTGCAATGTTTTGACATTGAGCGTGAGCTATATTTGACGACGACTTATCACACTATATTTACTGTAAGCTGCTATTTATATATTTATAGTAAAAATGCTATACATACTATTTTGGACTATATTCTAATACGGCGCCTTATAGTAGCCTATATATTCAAGGTACTCAAAATTAATGAATTAATTATTTAATGATTGATTTTGAATGAATGAATGAATTAAATTAATGAATTTTCTCCTTTACACTACTTCAGAAACCTGTTATTATTGTATATGCAGAAACAGAAAAAGTTTTAATTCACCACAGTCTGAGACATAAACCATTTAAAATAATAAATAAATAAAAAACATAATAAATCAATACAAAATCTGGTTGATGACTTGTCACCAGTGTTGGGAAGTAGTTACATGTAACGGAATAACATAATTTAATTACAAAATAAATGTAATTGTAATCAGTTACAGTTACTGAGAGAAATGTAAAAAAAAATGAAATACAGTTACTTGTTAACAATTACAAAAGGGTTACGTCTAAATATTCTCTCTCTCTCTCTCTCACCACACACCACACACACATGTTGGTTGGTATGGTTTACGGGACTTTCACATAGGCGTAATGGTTTTTTATACTGTACAAATCGTATGTGCTATTGCCTACACCTACCCTACACCTAACTAGCCCTCACAGGGACGGTGCATTTCTATTTCCTCAAAAAAACTCACTCTGTATGATTTATTAGCGTTTTAATTATGGGGTAGGACACTGAAAATGGTCCTCTTAATCACCTTCTCCTAGTAATACCTATGTCATACCCATGTCATTATACAAATTTGTGTCTCACAAAACCACATAAACATGCCCACACACACACCACACACTCACACAACAACACACACACACACACACTCACACACACACCACACCACACAACACACACACACACACAACACACCAACACACACACAACACACACAACACACACACACACACACACACCACACACACACACACACACACACACACACTCACACCCAACTTGTGCACATGCACACACACACCACACACACCACACACACACACACACACACACACACACACACACAACACCCACACACAACACACACACATCTTGGTTTTTATCTCTTTACGGGACTTTCCATAGGGTACATGGTTTTTATTACTCACACACACACACTATGCCACTACACACACACTAAACACTCACACACACGGTGCATTTTCTTTTTCTCACACACACACTGTATGACACACACACATTTTAACATTATGGGGACACACACAAACACACACACACCTCACACACACCACACACACACTCACACACATTTGTGTCCTCTCACACACAATCACTCACACACACACACACACACACACACACACCACACACACACACACACACAGTTATTTATTCAATAACTGTTTTATTTCCTATTTATTCCAATTTATGTCGGCTATATGCTTTATTCTTGAAGATTAACCGTTTTTTCCAAGGCATTGTTGGATGCCAGTCATAGCTATGCAAATATTTTATTTAAAAAACGGTATCACAGCTAGTTAACTATATCTTGTTATGATTTCAAATCTGTATTTAACCTCAGAACGACCTGTTCTGATTTTGTGGTGGCCGTGCTTTCAAATTAAATTATTATAATCTTAATTCAAGTAATGTAAGATTTTTAAAGTCTGACTGTAATCAGTGCTGAGCACTACTGGAAGGTTAACCCTGCCTGCTTTACATGTTTCAAAATGATAGATGAAAACATTATCATTTTAGAAAAGTAATCAAAAAGTAATGTGATAGCCTGTAAGTTATATTACTTGGTAACACTTTATTTACTTAAAGGTGTCCTTGCTACACACGTTATATGCACTTACTCGTATAATAACAATTAATTATGCAAGTAACCCTAAACCAAACCCTAACCATATAGTAAGGCTACGTGTAGTTAATTAATATTACGCATAATAATGTATAATTACACTATAACAAGGTCACCTCAAAATACAGTGTAACCCATTACTTTATTAAAGTAGCCTAATTGAAATAGTTACACTACTTGTTACATTTCAAATAGGGTAACTTGTAATCTGTAACATGTTACATTTCCAAAGTAACCTTCCCCACACTCTCTCCTCCCGTTAATGAACGCGGCGGGCGGGGGCAGCGGAAGTGCGACCGGACCATCTGATCTTTGTCCTACGTAAGCCCGTCGCTCCGCCTCGCTCTCCTATCGGACCGTTTCCCTACCGCATCCATTTTTGTGCATTCAAGAAATCTCTTGGAGTTAGCAGCTGCAGCAGCGCCTGGAGGGAATCGCGGGGACGGTAGCGGAAGCGAGGACGCCGACAACCGCAACAAGGATCGCGGCAGCAGCAGCAGCAGCCATGGGTTAGACTGCGTTCATCATGATTGCGAAATAAAAGGCAAGCGCCCGTTTTATCTCCATACACATTAAAGCCTGGGATGCCCTCGGCTCCCGGAAACGAGGATTTTCTCGCACGTTGTTCTCGGAAGATGCTTGTTTCTATGAAGCAGCGTGACAAGCTACATGGTGTACACGCGTTTACCATGCTGTCACTGGGATGCATATTGATTCGAGCTAATAATGCACCACTAAATCTACCAATGCAGGATGTGAAGCTGTCAGAGATGAGCTAACGTGTTATTATTATGAAACCATTAGTTGTCTGGGGTCTTCAGCATCGTAATGCATGTAGATGAGATTAATACACTTATGCATCTCATAAAAACACAACATTGGCTACACGTGTAGAATGCATAGAGATGTATTTAATGTGCGTGCATCGCTCTCTCAGCAGCATCCACACCTGAAGATGTCAGCTTTGGGGGCCCCTGCGGCTCCCGCTCCGCCGGACCTGAGCCACCTCACCGAGGATGAGAGGAGGATCATCCTCTCGGTCATGGAGCGACAGAAGAAAGAGGAGGAGAACGAGCAGTCCATGCTGAAGTAAGCTTGCGTTCAGCGCCCTTAATAGGGGGCGAGGGCAGCATTAAGCGCGCTCCCTGTCATTTTCAGCATGACTGTCTCCTGAAATTGAATACGTCTGCTTACGTCGACTGTCAATATTAGGCTATTGTTGAGACGAGAGCGGACACAACAGAAGGGTTAGCCGTCAGAGGGATCAATGTCACGCGTCTGGCGGCTTTTCGTCGCTCGTGTGCCGCGTGTGGATGTAGTATTTCGCCTCTGGTGGGCTGGGCTAGCTGTGGGCGCCATCTTCGCTAAAAATCCTATCAGCCGCCGTTTATACCAGAGATTACTACACGCTTGAATGCGTGCTGTCGAATAGGTCAGGCGTTAAACATTAACGCGACGCCCAGCGCGGCGTTGTTTGCGCGATTGCGGTTGCCATGGAGCCGGCGTGGTGTTTTCAGCACCACGGCGCTGTCCGCTGCGGATGAGTGTGTCTCTGACTCCGCGCTGCTGGCTGACAGATCAGCCTGACTATGTGTGTGTGTGTGTGTGTGTGTGTGTGTGTGTGTGTGTGTGTGTGTGTGTGTGTGTGTGTGTGTGTGTGTGTGTGTGTGTGTGTGTGTGCGTGTGTGTGTGTGTGTGTGTGCGTGCTCGTGTTTGCTTGACAGGCCTTATTAATTGCAAGGGTGCACCTGTTTTTCTTGTGTGTATAGAGATAGTTGATATCAAGCAGTGAAAGTATCCTGCAGTGTAACATGAAACACTTCCTCTAACTTTGTCTGAAACAGCACTGGACCAGTAATTCTTGTTTAATTACTATAGCATTTTATTTATGTATTTTTTTGTGTGTGTTTGTTTGTGTATGTATGCACGCGTGTGTGTGTGGGTAGAACACTAGTATTTTCACCAGCTATAAATGGTTTTAAGTCAGTTATTTATATCTCTTGCTGTAGTGTGTCAGTAGGAAATTAAATTTTGCCATTAATTGTAATAATCCGGTGAGATGTTTGTCTGACAGCCACCAGTGCTCCACACAGAGATATGATCTGATTATCATCAGTCTGTCTGGAATGACATGAAGACACAGAACAAACTGAGACAGACTCAATCCAGAAGAACTGTGGAGAACATCTCAAAGATTATTCAAGAAAACTACCTGCAAAGCTACAGTACTGTTAAAAGTTGTAGGTACTTGTGTAAAAATACTGTAAAATGAGGATGCTGTTTAAAATAATGCCATAAATAGGATTTCTTTATCAATTAACTTCTATTAACTAAATCAAATCAACATTTGTTGTGAGCATCCTTTGTGTTTAAAGCAGCTTTTCCCCTCGGTGTGAGTTTTTCAGGAAGCTTTGCGGGGAGGTTTCTTGAAGCGTCTCGGAGACACAGTTCTTCTGGATTGAGTCTGTCTCAGTTTGTTCTGTTTCTTCATGTCATTCCAGACTGACTGATGATGATCAGATCTCAGTGTGGAGCACAACAATCTCACTGGATTATTACAATTAATGGCAAAATTAATTTCCTACTGACACACTACAGCAATAGATATAAATAACTGATTAAAACCATTTATAGCTGGTGTTCTAATCTTTTTGGCCACCACTGTATATATGTATATTTTTTCAATATGCATTATTAACTCATATAAAATGATATATCATAAATAGCAAGAAGATTCTACATTATTTCTAGGTTCCTAATTATAAGTACAAATTTGGATTTTTGACTATGTTGGTCAAAGGGTGAAAGTGATGTGGAATTTTTGAGTCAAAATGCTGCTATTTTTGTAGTTTAATACAAATACAAATATTAATAGCATGAAAATTGCTATCATTTATCATTATGAAAAATTGAGTATACCTTTTTTATGGTGTGAAATGATTCTGCACTGTTCTGCACTATTCAAGACAAATTTATATCATATTTATATAATTTAAACCTGGATTTTTATGGCATGAAATAAATAATATTCTATATTACTTCTAGGTTACTAATAAAAGGCAAGCAATTGTATTTTTGACTATATTAGTGGAAAAGTCAAAGCGATTTGCACTTGTTGAATCAAAGTGCTACTGTTTTAGCTTAATACAAATTTCAGCACATATTAATAGCATGAAAAATCCACATGAATTGAAAAATACCCCTCTTTTGTTTTAATGTCTGCAGCATTTGACCTGCATGAGCTCCACGAGTTTGTATGAAACCTGATGATCATGTTTTCCAGCATGATTTGAGAATCTGAGAATCTGAACGTCTGTTCAAAGAGCCATATAATCATGAACTACTCATAACCTGGAGACCGCTGTGATACAGTCATCTGTTATTTCTGTATAATCAGTAAAAAAAAAACATACTAGACGTTGCTTTTAACATACTCGAGACAAACTGATTGCTGAGAATTTATGCTTTTATCCACAGTTATCCATGTATTGCTCAATGCCTCAAAGCACTAGGAAGAATTTAAAACATATTTTTCAACTATCCCATAATTAAGCATCTGTTTATCGAGCAGTTTTGCGCTGTGGTTCTGTATCTTGCCATTACTATTTGCTCTCAGATGCAGTGGGCTCTGTGTTTAGAGAGAGAGTCGACATATTATTTACTGGAGTGGCCCAGTTGGCTCCACGTTCCAGGGATGGACTGAACCCAGTGGACCTTCAGTGCTGTGCCAGTGCTCCGCTCGCGTCTGTTTGTAGTCCACCTGACCGGCATCACTGCCAAACAGCGTGAGCTTCAGCTGCACTACACCTCTGCCACGTGCCTGTTTGTTGATAGAGAACTCAGACCAAACTGAAACTGGTGTAACTCACCTCCAATGCTCAAGTTTCAAGTATTATCGCATGATTTTTATAAAAACTCAATGGACTCAAGCTCTCAGTGTCACGATACTGTTGGGATACTGCTGTGTTTTAAGCTCTTGTGGTGGCAGATCAGATTGGTTAATCAAAGTTAATGTTTCTGATAAGCCATATCGCTAATGTCAGTATAATGCAAACATGTCTGGGTTATGGAAATGCTAACTGTTCAGTTTAGTTATTTGTTTATTGTGTGACATATGCCCGGTTTTTCTTTTTTTTTAAGTAATGTATAAGTTTACTCAGCAAGGATGCATTAAATTGATCAAAAGTGACAGCAAATGCATTTATAAAGTTGCAAAAGATTTTTATTTCAAATAGATGCTTTTGAACATAATTCATCAAAGGATCCTGAAAAAATGTATCACGGTTTCCACAAAAATAAAAAATTAAATGTTTCTTTAGCAGGAATCAGTATATTCTGAAGGATCGTGTGACACTGAAGACTGGAGTAATGATGCTGAAAATTTAGGAGTTTATATCACAACAATAATTATTTTTTTTTTACAATATATTCGCATAGAAAACAGTTATTTTAAATTGCAATAATATTTCAAAATATTACTGTTCTCTTTCATAGGTAACTCAACGCTGTGTAGCTTTCCGCAGTGGAAACATCCCTAGGTATGACGATTGTCTGAAGCCCATATAGAATCACGCCAATTCATTGGCTGATGGCGTGAGATACCGCCCCTACGTCATACGTGTTTGACATAGACCCGCGCTCGCTGCATCTTACCCCTCAGATTTTCCTCTCTTTAGAAGCATTCGCTTCTGCGGTTTTTTCTGGCCCAATTATTAGCGATAACGTGCTAATCTGTGACTTTTCCACTTCAGCGACCGCATCCGTGAAATTATATTTCTCCTAGCAGTGAGTGCCAACGATGTCGATGCCAACCGCCGTGCTCTCACCTCATCGCGAGTGAAGACCAGCACGGTAAGTGCGTCAGATGTGTGGACCTGGCCCATGCACGAGACGCTATTTTTGGCATTTCAAATTGCAAGTACTGCGAGAATTTTACGCTTAAAACCCTGCACGCTAGACTCGCGGTTTTTGACCGAGAATCTGCCGTTCTTCCCCGCCGCGCTGCTCCAGAGGACTCCTTCATCCGTGAAGCCGCGGCCTGGAGTTTGGAGGTGGAGCTCGAGGCCATGGAGAGTGAGCAGTTTTGCACCCAGCCTGGAGGCACGGGTGCCGTTTCCTTCGGGTTGGAGGATATTTTATATAACGCGGCCTCCAACTCTGAGGACTTCGGGGCCGCGTCACTCGACGTTCTCCCGGCCTTCTCCGGCCTATACTGAACTCGTGGAAGTTTTAGCGCATGCCACTTAGAAGCTAAGCTTAGATTGGCCAGATGAGCCTTGCGAATCCCAGTCATCTAAGCTCGACTAGCGTTTCCTCAGTGGCTCTGGTTCACGCCCGACGAGGAGAAAGCTGCCCTTCTTCCCTGACCTGCACCACGAGGTTTCCAGGTCTTGGAAGCAGCCCTTCTCCTCTCGCCTCACTAATGCAGCGGCCGCTGACTTCACCAACCTCGTTGGTTCTGTGGAGCAGGGGTACGCCGCAGTCCTGGCAGTCGAGGACACGTTAGCTGTGCACCTCTCGCCGAATTCCGCCCCCTCATGGAAGTCCTGCCCTCTCCTTCCATCCAAGCCATGTAGGACATCCTCGGCTTTGATCGGTAAGTCTTAAATGGTGGCAGCACAGGCAGGTGCGGCTCTCCACACTATGGTCATCCTTCAGGCCTACCAAGCGGAGGTACTGAAGGAGATGGATGAGGGGGACGGTGTGACCCCCGAGGCTGTTAAGGAGCTTCGCAGGGCCACCGACTTGGCTCTTCGTGCTACGAAGCATACAGCGCGGGCGGTTGGGCGCAGTATGGCGGGTTTGGTGACGGCTGAGTGCCACCTATGGCTGAATCTCACGGAGATCAGGGAGAAGGAGAAGGCTTTCCTCCTTGACACCCCTTGACATCTCTAGCTCTGGCTTATTCGGCGACGAAGTTCAGGGCTGCTAAAACGCAGTCAGCTGCTTTTTTGTTTTTGTTTTTGTCCCTGAGAGCGGTCCATGTCCCAGGGGTCCTGAACCTAGTGGCGGACTTCTTGTCGAGACAGAAACTCAGGTCAGGGGAATGGATGCTGAACCGCCATACGGTGGATCAGATTTGGGAAAGATTCGGTGTGGCAGAGGTGGTCCTCTTTGCATCGCAGGAGTCGACCCAATGCCCCTTTGGTTCTCCCTCTCTCACCCTGCCTCTCTGAGGATAGATGCACCAGCGCACCCCTGCCCGGACATGAAGCTGTATGCTTTCCCTCCGGTCAAGCTCATCCCAGCGGTGCTGCGCAGGGTGAAGAAATGCGGACTCCGCCTTCTCCTAGTAGCCCCGTTCTGGCCTTCCCAGACGTGGTTCTCGGAGTTGGTCTCCCTCCTGGAGAGCGACCCGTGGGAGATTCCGGTCAGGAAAGACCTGCACTGTCAGCTTCAGGGCAGAATCTGGCACCCACATCCAGAGATCTGGAAGTTGTGGGTATGGCAGATCATAGGCTGCCCTTAGCTCTTGATCTTTTGGATGGAGTCCGTGAGACCATTGATAGTGCCAAGGCCCTTTCTACTAGGAAGCTCTACTCCTCCAAATGGAGGGTTTTCGAATCCTGGTGTTTGGTTAATGCTGTGGACCCAGTTAACAGCCCGGTTGGTTCAGTGCTGGAGTTCCTACAGCATAAGTTTTCGGCTGGAGCGGCCGCTACCACCCTGAGAGTCTACGTTGCCGTTATCGCTGCTCGAAGGGACTCGGACGATGTCCCCCTGGGTAGACATTGTTTGGTGTCCTCCTTTATGCATGGGGCTAAGCGCTTGAGGTCGGTTTGTCCTTCTAGTTTCCCTTCTTGGGACCTTTCTGTGGCCCTGAAGGGGTTGCTGGAGCCTCCTTTTGAACCTCTTGAGTCAGCTCCCGTGTGGATTCTGACACTGAAGGTTACACTTTTGTTGGCATTGGCCTCATTTAAGCGTGTGGGAGATTTGCAGGCTCTGTCTGTCAGCGAGTCCTGCACCGAGTTTTATCCGGGTCTGGTCAAGGCTTTTTTAAGGCCTAGGAAGGTTTATGTCCCTAAAGTTCTCTCTACATATTTTAGTTCACAGGTGGTAGTACTGCAGGCTTTCTCTCCCTCCCCTTCGAGTGAGGGCGATGATCTTCATCTGCTCTACCCTGTTAGAGCCCTGAAGATGTATGTGGACCGCTCCAGTCAATGGCGTCAGTCCTTACAGCTGTTAGTGTGTTTTGGTGCAGGCCGCAAAGGGCTAGCCGCGTCTAAACACACAATATCCCACTGGGTTAGGATGCTATCTCGTTGGCCTATGAGGTGCGCAGTCTGCCTTCACCTCTAGACATCAGAGCTCATTACAACAGAGGCGTGGCTTCCTCCACAACATTGTTTAGAGGGGTGCCCCTCGAGGACATTTGTATGGCGGCAGGATGGTCCTCTCCCCATACTTTTGTGAGGTTCTATAACCTTGATGTGAACACAGCTCCTGGTTCCCAGGTTCTTTCTGCTTGAACCAGCTGTGTTTTTGGTGTTCTGGTCTGTAATGGGCCAGATCTAGCAGCGCGAAAGCTTGGCGTGTGTGGTATATCGTTCCTACTGCGGAAAGCTATGCAGCGTTGAGTTACCTATGAAAGAGAACGTCTCGGGTTACTTACGTAACCCTTGTTCTCTGAGTAGGGAACAATACGCTGCGTCCGCTGCCAAGCTCCTCTTGCTGTCGACATGCTTCTTCGACAGGAAAATCTGAGGGGTAAGATGGCGCGAGCGCAGGTCTATGTCAAACACGTATGATGTAGGGGCGCCATCAGCCAATGAATTGGCGTGATTCTATATGGGCTTTAGACAATCGTCACACCTGGGGGTGTTCCCACTGCGGAAAGCTACGCAGCGTCTTGTTCCCTACTCAGAGATCAAGGGTTACGTAAGTAACCCGAGACGGTTTTACTGTATTTTTGATCATATAAATGCAGCCTTGGTGAGCAGAGAGAAAGAGAGAGAGATTACCAAATCATTTGATGCATGTGTGCATGTGTGCATATAAAATCTGCAAAGTTTGAGATTTTCACTCCCACCCTAAATGATCTGTTCGCGCCGTTGTTGTGCTGAAAGTATAATGGAACATTGATAGCTTAAAAATCTATTTGTTTACTATCAGACTCAAACGTGCCAGAGTAACTACTGAGCATGAGAAGATAAAACATTATTGTGCACTTTTGACACCTTTCAACCTCAAGTGAGATTTTCCAAATATTCCACATGAGTAATTGCTATATTTACATTTACATTAATTCATTTAGCAGACACTTTTATCCAAAGCAACTTACAAATGAGGAACACAACAAGTATGTGATTTTGGTTCAAATACATTTATTATTTACATTACGTGCACTTACATGTAATTACAGTGTACTTACCTAAGAAAGTACTGGATAATATAAGAAATCTAAATGGGTTAAGGTTAGGTTTAGGGGTAGGTTCAGGTTTAGTACTTAGTTATTGTACTAACAATAATACGTATATAGTATGTATATGCAGAACAGGAGAGTAAAATTAAGTGCTAACATGATATCTCTCTTAATGGTGCTAATATATTGCTCATTCTTTAGGTTAGACATTTTGCTAACTCTTTATTTTACAGCATCTTTGTGACACATTGCATGTGCTTGCTATAGTAATAACAATAAATTATTCATTATTACATGCAACTATCCCAAAACTTAACCCACATCCTAAGCCGAACCATATAGTAAGTACATATAGTTAGTTAATATCACTCAGTTCTTCAATGTATAAGTACACTGAACCAAGGACACCTTAAAATAAAGTGTAACTGAAATTTAAAAAACAAAACAAAACAGCTCTAGTCATGTAAAAATGTCACGGCACACATCTCTAAATAAACCGCATGAGAAATCATTTATGTTACGAAAACATTATACGAATATCTGTTTTATTCAGCTGGAGAGACTGTATTTAAAGTTGCTTAATCGCTGTCTATGGCAGTATCAGCACCTGACATGAACTTGTTCGACTGACACAGTTTTGTAAGGCCTGTGCCACTGGAGATCTCACAGTCACTCGGTCAGATATCAGTCTCTCTGATCTGGGTTGGATACTGTGGCTTAATCTGGACCCTTAATCTGGTTTTATTAATTAGTAGTTCACCAGTGTCTTCCTCACTGTCAGACCCGTTTCGTGCGTGTCTTGTGTTCCCGCCTCTTGTCTCCATATATGGTTAGTTTCCTGTCATTATTAGTTTATTCGGTTCCAGGTGTGTGTGATTATGTGTTAATTATCCGGTGTATTTAAGTCTTGTCTGTTCAGTTCCATGGGGTCTGGTCTACTCGTTATTCCCGGTGTTTCTGTCTGTCTTACCTTGATGTCGTCATTAAAGACTATTATTTTGAAGTATCTCCTCGTCTGCGTGTTCCTGTTTCCTCCATGCTGTGTACACCGTGACACTCACACATGTGTAATTAAGTTTCATCGATTATTAACATCCCAAAAAAATATATTTTAGAAGAGCTTGCTGTTTTTTATAGTCTAGTTTCTTGTGTATGTTACACCAAGTTCAAGTCAAGCTTGAATTGATTGTAGTTTTATAGCATTTGGATTTAAAACATACACTGAAACATCTATCTTAAAGGGACGGTTCAGCTAAAAATAAACATTTTATCATCATTTACTCAACCTACATGAGTTTCCTTCTTGATGGCAAAGTGAATTAAAGATATTTTACCGGTATCTTTAAAATTGCCATTACCGTCAAGTCAAGCTTGGTTGTATGTCAATTTTGGTACACTACTTTAAAATGTATTTCATTTTTGGGTGAACTATTTCGTATTTCGGTGTTTCAATGTATGAAGAGTTTATTTGCAAAAACGTATAACAGTTCAAAAATCATGTTTTTTATTATGTTATCATGTTTTTATTGTGTTTTGTTGTGTTAGTTAGCTGTATTTTTAAGTTATTTTTAACCTAATAAAAATAACCCAACTGCAGTTTGATTGAGGTTAATTGGAACGCACAATGAAAAAACATGATTTTGGAAAAAAAGTTATCGGTTTTTGCAAAATGAACTCATCATATGCTTTATATCCAACTACTAACTATATAAACTACCATACATTCAAGCTTGATTTGAACAAGAAGACATGATCTATCTAACCCATTAAAGTTGAACTAATTTTAGACAAAAACATATTGTATACATTCAGAGTACCATCTTTAGCATTGCATGTGTAAATATAGAAAATTACATAGATTTTCTTTAAGAGACTTGAGACTTCTGTGGGATCTGTTGTGCTTCATAGCTGTTTTTAAATGTAGTTTTGCACATTGCTTAAATCAGCGGCTGACGTTGAAATGATTTTGGCAGAGCAGCACACAAACGGTCATCATGGTGCTTTCTAGCAGATACGTCCATATTTTGTGCTCTCACTCACTCCTGAGTGATGATAGTGATGATCTATGGAAAAAATGAGGCTTCTTATGAAGATCAAGTCAGTCATGTGCTGGTTAAGTATTAATCAAGTAAGTGCAGACCCACTGCTACATGCTGGAGTTCGTATCTTTATCTCTGTGTGTCTGTTTTGATAACAGTTGTGCTGAAGTCTCACGCACTGCTTTAAGACGTGTCTGCTGCGTGTGTACTCAGATAGAGAGTGTTGTGGTTTGATAAAGCTATGATGCTGGAAAAACTCTCCTCCCTTGTTCAATCAGATGTTGGTGCATTTAGTTTACGAAACTCTTTCCTGGAATGGCAGGTTAAATTTCTTGAGTGTAAACAAACGGCTCTTTCAAAACTTTGTTTGCTTGTTTCGACCATCCCAATGTACCAGCTTTTGAAATTACATAGAAATATCCTAAGTAGGTCAAAAAAAGATCAACATGTAACATTCATTTGAACTATAATACATCTTCATTTAATTGCAGTTTACATGTCTGAAAATCTTACATTTAGTTAAAGCATAATATTTCTATAATAAGTTATTTTATTAAAGTGTGCTAAAGTGTATTTGTTTTCTACAAGGGTACCTATTTGTCTGAACAATAAAAAAAAAAAAAAACAATGCGGAAAAAATCTGTTACATTTTTTAATAAAAGTTAATAAAAAAATCATAATAAAATAAAGCAATTTACAAAAAAAATATTTTATGAGACTACTCACTTCTAGTAAAAAATTATATTTTTCAGAGTTATTGAAGTACATAAAATATTCTTTCATACATTCTATTTCATAATTTCATGTTAAATTCAATATGTTACTTGAATGCAATTTCTTTGTTTATTTGTGAAAGAAATGCATCTGTAAAATAACAGAAAAAGTACTAACAGCTCGTTACTGGGACATTATCCATTAATTTTACGGACATATCTGTTAACTATATAAACACGACACATTTTTATTATAGTATTTTATTATTATTATTTGTATTTTTTTAGTTGTACTAGCAATTTCAGAATTCTGAGTGACGATTATTTCACAGTAAATCCTTTTTTTTCAGAGTAAGACATAAGTATGTCTGCAAGTTTTTGCTGCACATGGTTCAGCAGAATTCATAGAGCGTTTTAATGCTAAATGCAATGCACACTTCTTCACCTATGCTAGGATTGAGTTTGCTATGTCTGGTGACTGCTGTGTTTCAGGCTCTGGTCTGGTAATGTAGCTGTTGCTGGTTTGGTGTCAGGTAGAGTCACTTATGAAATGAATTACTGGGAAACGTCTGTCACCGCTGTGCCCTAGAGTCAGACACTTAACTCCAGCATGCTCCAGCGAGACATTCCCGGCAATTAGCACACCGTAATATGCTTTGGAAAAACACGTCTGCTAAATGACAAATAAACTAATCTGTCTAAAAAACTATTGTGAGCCTTTAGCTTTAAATGCATAGTCTGGATTGGCTTCTGAGTTGGAGTTTGATTGGACTGCATGTCATAATGTGACGTAACACACAAAGACAGAGATACTCCTGTGGGTATTCCTTATACCGGTTAGGCCTATGTCTTAACGTAAACAGTTCTCTCACTGCTCTTGACTGAACAACTTGTAACTTAAATAAGGATTAATCTACAACCCGAATTTTAATAAAATGAAAACTAAAAGAATTTCAAATCACATGAGCCAATATTTTATTCACAATAGAACATAGATAACATAACAAATGTTTAAACTGAGATATTTTTAAATTGTATGCACAAAATGAGCTCATTTCAAATTTGATGCCTGCTACAGGTCTAAAATAGTTGGGGCGAGAGCATGTTTACCATGGTGTAGTATCTCCTCTTCTTTTCAAGACGTCTGGGCATTGAGGTTATGAGTTTCTGGAGTTTTGGTGTCGGAATCTGGTCCCATTCTTGCCTGATATAGGTTCCCAGCTGCTGAAGAGATTGTGGTTGTCTTTGATGTATTTTTTGTTTAATTATGCGCCAAAAGTTCTCTATAGGGGAAATATCTGCAGCCAATTCAGCACCCGGACTCTTCTACTACAAAGCCATGCAATTGTAATAGCTGCAGTATGTGGTTTTGCATTGTCCTGCTGAAATACATGTCATCTGGAGGGGAGCATATGTTGCTCTAAAACCTTTATATACCTTTCAGCATTCATAGTGCCTTGCAAAACATGCAAGCTGCCCATACCTTATGTATTTATGCACCCCCATAAGTGCTTGCTTTTGAACTGAACGCTGATAACACTCTGGAAGGTCTCCCTCTTCCTTAGCCCAGACGACATGGTGCCCGTGATTTCCAACAAGAATGTCAAATTTGGACTCGTCTGACCATAGAACACTTTTCCACTTTGAAACTAACTTTTAAATTAACCTTGGCCGACAGGACATGACGGCGCTTCTGGACCATGTTCACATATGGCTTCCTTTCTGCATGACAGAACTTTAGTTGGCATCTGTAGATGACACGGCGGATTGTGTTTACTGACAGTGGTTTCTGGAAGTATTCCTGGGCCCATTTAGTGTCAAGGTCATTTTTTATTTATATAGCACCTTTAAACAATATTAAATGCTGACCAAGGTGCTTCACAGTGACATAATACAATGATAAAAAATACAAGGTATCAAAATTAAATTAACAACATAAAACCCAAATAAAAACAGGAATAAGAAATTTACTCACTAAGACCAACATATCCAACAACTATGAATAGGCCTGAGAAAAGATATATGTTTTCAATGATGATTTAAATCCAGATAAGGAAGATGATAACCTAACAGATTGAGGTAACGAATTCCACAGCTTAGGGGCTAACACAGAAAAGGCTCTATCATCTTTAGATTTCAGGCGAGACAATGGGACAGTTAATAGATTTTCAGAGGAAGATCTAAGAGATCTCCGAGGTGAATATGGACAAATAAGGTCTGAGATGTAAACTGGAGACAGACCATGCAAGGCTTTAAATACAAAAGTTAAAACCTTGTACTCAATTCTAAATTTAACTGGTAGCCAATGCAGATGTACTAAAATAGGGGTGATATGCTCCCTCTTCTTCTTCCCCGTTAAGAAGCGGGCTGCAGCATTTTGAACCAGTTGCAAACAAAGGGAAAACTGGTTGACACCAGCATATAAAGCAATACTATATTTAAGCCTTGTAGAAATTAAGGCATGAATAACTGTCTCTAAATCACCAAAAAATAGATTTTAGTTTACGTAAACCCCTAAGCTGGAAGAAACTAGCACACAACAGAGTTTATTTGCTTGTCGAATTTTATCTCTGAATCAAAAACAACACTCAGGTTCTTTACATGATTACGGATATACCCAGCTTTTGATGTCGTTTACGCAAACAAGCAAGTCGAATAAGGACTTAGACCCAGGTTTGATTGACATGTACAACTGGGTATCATCCGCATAAATGTGATATGGGACCTTGTGAAACTCAAAAAAATGTACGAAGAGGGAGCATATATAAAGCAAACAAAATTAGGCCCAAGATGGAGCCCTGCGGCACCCAACCAGTAACAGAGGCAGGTGATGAATGAGACTGACCTAACTCCACAGAGAATTAATGTCAATGACAGAATCATGCCGTGAGGGATGCAGTGTCTTCTGAGGGCTCGAAGACCACGGGCATCCAACAAAGCTCTTCAGCCTTGTCTCTTACGCACAGAGATTTCTCCAGTTTCTCTGAATCTTTTGATGATGTCATGCACTGTATATGATGAGATTTGCAAAGCCTTGCAATTTGGCGTTGAGAATGTTGTTTTTAAAGTATTCCACTGTATTTATGCGCACTCTTTCACAAATTGGAGAGCCTACTTCTGAGAGACTCTGCCTCTCTAAGACATCCCTTTTATCGCTAATCATGTTACAGACCTGATGTCAATTAACTTAATTAGTTGCTAGATGTTCTCCCAGCTGAATCTTTCCAAATTCCTTGCTTTTTCAGCCCTTTGTTGCCCTCGTGCCAACTTTTTTGAGACCTGTAGCAGGCATCAAATTTGAAATGAGCTCATTTAGTGGATAAAAGTGTAAAATTTCTCAGTTTAAACATTTGTTATGTTCTCTGTTCTATTGTGAATAAAATATAGGCTCATGTGATTTGAAAGTCTTTTAGGTTTCATTTTATTCAAATTTAAAAAGCGTCTCAACATTTACGGGAATTCGGGTTGTATATGTGTTTAATGTATACTGTAAAAACTATGCAGGGTTATTTTAAATATAATTATTTACATTTCTGTACCTTAATATTATTATAGACCTACCTGAAAAGTACTGTGCATTTAATTTGTCTTTCTTCTATTGTATTTATTTTCTGCTATTGCTTGTAATTTGGTTATCTGTAGAAAATATTTGTAGCTCAGAGCCCATAGTCTTAGCCAAAAAAAAAATTTAATCTGAAAAATATGATTTAACAACTTTATTTTTGCTGATTTTTAAATATTCATTTTTCTACATGAACATATTTTTTGTACAACCACCTTGTTTTTTTTCCTGATGATTTACACTATACACTTTGCACATTTTAGTGCTGAAGACTGAAATATTTTCTTGACTCTTGTCGTGTCATAAGCTTACTGATCTGATGTGTGACATTGATTTTATTTTATTATTGTTCCTATTATTTATTTATTTATTAAAGTCTAGGCCTATTTTGTTGTTGTGAATGTCCCAATTGAGGTACAGGATGTGGAAATTTCAGATAAATGTTCAAGTTATATATTTTGGTTGCATTTGTGCGTTAATAAAAATGTAGATGTTTTTTTTAAATGGGTACATAATATCATAATATCAATAAATCGATCGATATATTCCTGAATCGTATTGAAATCATATCATATAATTTTTTTGAGTTATCAGCAAATATCTTATCACTGGGTATGAGAATCCATATCATATCATATTATATCATCATGTCATATCATATCTCTATTGAGTAGTGCAGTGATGATGTTGTGTAGGCCAAGCCTGAAGTTCCCTCAACAGGATTTCTCCATTGGCTTTCGGATTATTGCATTTAATAAGATCTATGACCAACAAAAGTCTATGATTCTTGTCCTTCATGATATTCTTAATAAATGAAGACAGCATTTATAGATTTTGAAGTCTAAAGACAATCAGCAGAAGTAAAAAGTAAATGAACTATAGTCACATGACTTCATTATCACCACCATTAAGCTTCTGACAATTCTTTCAATCTTTATTTAAAAACATTTTCCCTGAAAGTTTGAGTTAGAATAGTTCGTAAGAGCGAGTTTATAAACACAATGAGGCTGTGAAAGTGACTGGGTGTGATGATGTTTAATGTCCCGACAACCTCTGTGGGCCCATTTACATACTTGTTAGCAAATGCCTTTCTCAAAATCACAAGGGTGTGTATTGCTATTTTATGTTGTAGAATAAAATGTGAAAATATATTGAGCTTAGTGTTAGACACAGACCTTATTTCAGGCATTAAAATAAATAAAAATAGGAAAAAGAGCCTTTGACTTCTGGACGATGGAACCGGAATTAATGAAATGCAACTCCTTTTTGGGTTTTGGCCTACAAAAATGCATAATTCCTGTAGCACTCCATTGAACTAAATGTGAATTGAGTAGATGTGTTTGTTTTCCCCTTGAGGTCTGAACAAATATTAGCTGAACAAATGTTGCTATTTTTAGTTTTGGAATTTGCCCTAGTTGATATCCTCTGTACAGAATACATTACAACATCACACTGTGCTTAATTCAAGTACATGTCAACTTATTATACTAATCCTAACTCTACTAATACTCTAATGACAATTAGTTGGCATGTAGTTGCAAAGTTACTTATAGTTAGTAGAATGTCTAATGTGGACCATCAAACTAAAGTGTAACCTTAATAACTGGACATTTTGTGGGACCAATCATATTTTACTGCATCCAAACTGGCTTCAACCTCAAACTCCAAACTTACTCTCACAACACACTCTCAGCCTGTCCATAACATCTGAATGAGCTGCACACAGCTGATGTAGTTTTCCTAAATGGGGACAGACGATGTTTATAGACCCTAAATGCAACACTCATGCACTGCTTGCTGCACACTGTGCAGTATTCATACTGCATGCTAGTTTTCTCTGCATGCAGAGCACACATACTGTACACATATATATATTTCACACTGCAGAAGAGTAGTGCTACAGTATGAATGATGCTACAGTGGTGTAAGTGCACTTGATCTCTGCGTCTGAGCTGCATTAGGACTCAGTGTCGGGCATTTAGAAGCGCCGGTGCTGATTGGATGATCACAGCTAGTAATCTCTTTACGTGTTCAAAGTACACAGTGTTTAGCTGGACAAACGTACACTGGGGTTTCCACTGTACTGCTCATTGACTATAAACTATTTCCATATTACATTGCAGGATTTTTTTTAATTTTTGCATTTGATGCTGTGAACATAACTCTGTGCATGAGCTTTTATGAGATCTCATTCTCAAGTAATGAGTTTATGTCAGGCTGTCTGTTGTGTGAAGACGTTGTGTAACAAGATTAACACTTATAGTAACCTATATGCTCATTAAAAGTTGCTCTATAAGTATACTAATTTTCACTCAGACTAGTGTATACAACAACAACAATAGAGTAATTGCATTTTTTTTCAATTACAATCCAGTTATGTGCAAAATATATTTTGTAAGTCAATACAAATAAAATAATAATAAAACAATTCTGTGAAGAAATGTCAGCTGTAGTTTCTTTACTGTAGAAAATATGGTATAGCAACATTTCAGGTTTTACAAATTGAACTTAAATTTACAGGAAAAGAATGTATAGTTAATTTTACAACCTACTAAAATGGTTGTACCTTTATACTATACTGACAATCACTATACAAATACAGCTGGTATGAGAAAGTCACATGATGAATCTAAGTTTAGCACAAGCGTGTCCACAAGCTGAAGTAAACTCTAGGTGCACATAATGTCATGCACACAAACACGAAAAAACATTACATTCTAATGTCCATAACTGATAACAAGAAACTAAAAACAATTATTTAAATGAATCCATAATGTGAGCTGTCAGAGAATTCTGGGAATGTCAATTTATGTTTTCAACTGTAAATCATAAGACGGATATCACTTTTAAAAAACGGCATATCAAGGTATTTACTGTAAAAGTTCATGAAATGTCCCGTTAGATTTATTCGTTTTTCAATTAACAGATTTTTACATCATATTTTTACATTCTTTACTGTTAAAATTGCAAGCATTTGTATAGCCATAAAACAGTTTATTCATTAAACATGTGTTAGGCCACATTAAGCACATTGCATTGTGGGATATGTATTATGTGTAGTGTATTATGGCGACTGCATGCATACAGAAAATGAGCCTAATGTTGTGTACAGTTTGTATACTGTATGCTGCAGAAACAGTGTGGTTGTGTGCGACTGTATGCTGAGCATTGTGCATGTGAAGATCTCAAAATGATGTTGTGATGTAGTCCTCAGATTAACAATGTGTTAATTGGCTAATTAGGATGGGATTATGGGATTTTACACAGAAGGTCATTAGAATAAAGATTAATATTATAGCACATTGTATACAACACCAAAAATCACATATAAGGCAAAACTGTTGTTTCTCTCATCATATATGATTTATTCTCTTTATGTTAATGTGTTTCATTATGTGATTTTTTTATTCATGTTGGTTCATAAATATATTTTTTGTAACACTCATGATTTATGTTTATTTATATAATCATCTGCCTATGAATTGGGGCTGCCAATAGATAGAGCTTTATTGATCTGGAGTTGCTTCTCAAATTATGTATTTGGTTAATTTTGTATCAGAATATAGGCAAGGCAAGTTTATTTATATAGCACATTTCATACACAATGTGAATGCTTTACATAATTAATTTTTTTAAATGATCATAAAATAACCACAACAGATGCACAAGAAATAAGAATAAAAATAAAAGCAGAGAATAAAAATTATTATTAAATGTATTAAATTGGTTAAGACCATCTGAACCATCAGAGAAACTCGAACCATCCATTTTCAGGATATATTTACATAAACTCTGATGAATAAATCAGCTAATTTAAATTAATCTTAGAAAATTCATAATTCGTAAACGTCTACTAAATGATATTAAAATTAGTTCAGGGCAATGATTAATCGCTTCCAAAATAAAAGTTTTTGTTTGTATATACAGGTGCATCTCAATAAATTAGAATGTCGTGGAAAAGTTCATTTATTTCAGTAATTCAACTCAAATTGTGAAACTCGTGTATTAAATAAATTCAATGCACACAGACTGAAGTAGTTTAAGTCTTTGGTTCTTTTAATTGTGATGATTTTGGCTCACATTTAACAAAAACCCACCAATTCACATCTCAACAAATTAGAATACTTCATAAGACCAATACATTTTTTTTGTTTAGTGAATTGTTGGCCTTCTGGAAAGTATGTTCATTTACTGTATATGTACTCAATACTTGGTAGGGGCTCCTTTTGCTTTAATTACTGCCTCAATTCGGCGTGGCATGGAGGTGATCAGTTTGTGGCACTGCTGAGGTGGTATGGAAGCCCAGGTTTCTTTGACAGTGGCCTTCAGCTCATCTGCATTTTTTGGTCTCTTTTTTCTCATTTTCCTCTTGACAATACCCCATAGATTCTCTATGTTCAGGTCTGGTGGTTTGCTGGCCAGTCAAGCACACCAACACATGGTCATTTAACCAACTTTTGGTGCTTTTGGCAGTGTGGGCAGGTGCCAAATCCTGCTGGAAAATGAAATCAGCATCTTTAAAAAGCTGGTCAGCAGAAGGAAGCATGAAGTGCTCCAAAATTTCTTGGTGAACGGAAGTGACGTTGGTTTTCAAAAAAACACAATGGACCAACACCAGCAGATGACATTGCACCCCAAATCATCACAGACTGTGGAAACTTAACACTGGACTTCAAGCAACTTGGGCTATGAGCTTCTCCACCCTTCCTCCAGACTCTAGGACCTTGGTTTCCAAATGAAATACAAAACTTGCTCTCATCTGAAAAGAGGACTTTGGACCACTGGGCAACAGTCCAGTTCTTCTTCTCCTTAGCCCAGGTAAGACGCCTCTGACGACAACTGTAGCCAAATTCCTCGACACGTCTGTGTGTGGTGCTCTTGATGCCTTGACCCCAGCCTCAGTCCATTCCTTGTGAAGTTCACCCAAATTCTTGAATCGATTTTGCTTGACAATCCTCATAAGGCTGCGGTTCTCTCGTTGGTTGTGCATCTTTTTCTTCCACTCAACTTTCTGTTAACATGCTTGGATACAGCACTCTGTGAACAGCTTCTTTGGCAATGAATGTTTGTGGCTTACCCTCCTTGTGAAGGGTGTCAATGATTGTCTTCTGGACAACTGTCAGATCAGCAGTCTTCCCCATGATTGTGTAGCCTAGTGAACCAAACTGAGAGACCATTTTGAAGGCTCAGGAAACCTTTGCAGGTGTTTTGAGTTGATTAGCTGATTGGCATGTCACCATATTCTAATTTGTTGAGATGTGAATTGGTGTTTTTTTGTTAAATGTGAGCCAAAATCATCAGAATTAAAATAACCAAAGACTTAAACTACTTCAGTCTGTGTGCATTGAATTTATTTAATACACAAGTTTCACAATTTGAGTTGAATTACTGAAATAAATGAATTTTTCCACAACATTCTGATTTATTGAGATGCACCTGTATATATGTGTGTATATTTATTATGTATATATAAAGACACACACATACAGTATATATATATATATATATATATATATATAGAAAATATTTACATGCATGTATTTATATTAATATCATTTTTATTATGTATAAATATAACACATTTTTCTTAAATATGTACATGCATTTGTGTGTATTTATATAAACATAATAAATATACACAGCACACACACATATTTTATGTACTCAACAGCTTTTATTTTGGATGCGATTAATCGTTGCCCAGCACTAGCTAAAATAAAATTGCATTAAATGCACAAAATGTATTGTTATTTATTAATATTATGTAGTAATAATAATAATAGTAATAATAAGTTGGCACACTGATTTGGCTGCCCCAATGTATTTATTTATTTATTTGTTTCTGCTTCGTCAGTGTTTGATTTAGTCTGTTGTTTTGCCCTGTGTGTGTGCTGAGCTGTTGAACATGTCTTTTTAGGGAACCTCCTAAAGAAGACACAAAGCCTCAGCCAGCTCAGTGAGTACAAGACAACTCTTTCAGCGTTCAACCTTCCTTTTCCACCCTTTGCTGTCTGTGACACATCCCTCAGAGCATACCCGTGATCAGTTATTTGGCTCTGATGTCCTGTAGTTGGTACACTTGTACAGCATCACCTTTAGTTTTCTTAATACAATGCTTTTACTGAAACTGTTCCTGTTTTCTCACCATACTAACCCTTGTATGCGTTCAGTCGCACCTCTGTGTTGCTGTATTGATGATGTAGTTGGTCAGCTGCTCCTCCACAGTGCTCCAGTCATACAGCTCTGCTGTCCTCTTGTGATTCAGAATCAGCTGCTTTCTCCTCCCTCAGTCCTAATGCTGCTGTTTCTCTAACCACTCATCTCTTTTTAGTCAATTCTAATGCATTACTCTCTCGTTTACCAGAGCATCCTTCAAACAAGATCAGTTTACTTAAGTGGCATTAGACTTGTTTATATCTTTGTCTATATCTTTAACAAAGATCGGTTAATTTGTAAAAATAAATGTTTAAATGTTTTTCTTGCTTTAAGAATACACCTTTTGTTACCAGTAATGTATAAAAAAAAAATAAAAAAAAAAATCAAAAAAAAAATCCTCTGAAAGGTTTAATTTCTTTACAAAACAAAAATCGTTTGGTTACGACTGTAACCTCGGTTTCCTGAAGAGGGAACGAACGCTGCGTCAGAGACACTATGGGGAATGCTTTGCGTGATAAGTCTTGAAGCACATGTGAAATCAATCCAAGGTGTAATTGGGACGTCAGAGCGGGTGACGTCACGAACCAGGAGGCTATAAAGCCTGCCCAAACGAAGCTGTCACTAGCTTAAAAGTCTGAGCAAGTCGCCTACAGGCACGAAGGAGATATGGCCGGGGACGCAACGTTCGTTCCCTCTTGAGGGAACTGAGGTTACAGTCGTAACCGAACGTTCCCTTTCAAGGGAACTCCGTTGCGTCAGAGACGCTATGGGGAACGTTAATACAACACCACCATAGCGACGAGTGCCTGTCCTGTGTGAAATCAAACGAGCAGCACTTGGACGAGAGCACTTGGGAACCTGGGGTAGAGTCCAGGTCCAAAGAATAAAATCTGTCAAATGTGTGCGGTGAGGACCAGCCTGCCGCATCACAAAACCTCTTGGAGAACAACTCCTGATATCAGGGGCCTTGGTGGCCGACATACTCCTGGTCGAGTGGGACCAGACAGCTCTGTGGACATAAGCATCTAATGCTTGCACTGGGCAATGCAAATTGTGCCTTTCCTGGTCCGCATTCTGATAGGAGGAGGACGGAAGGCTTGCAGCACCTCAGCCTCAAAGTACCAAGGAGGAAAACGAGATACCAGGGGGTCTTCCCCAATGACATTCCACCCAAAGGAATGTGGTAAGCACTTATGGCCGCCACATAAACCTTTAAGTGGACGGGGCTAGCCCTGCAGTGAACCGATCTTGCAGGAACTCCAGCACTGTACCGACTGGGCAGTTAATTGGGTCCAGCTGATGGTCACTACACCATGAAAACTTTCCACTTCAAGGCATAAAGTTTCCTCGTGGAGGGAGCTCTGGAGTGGAGAATGGTCTCAACAACCTCGGTTGAGAGACCTGAGTCTATGAGCTGGGCCCCCTCAGAGGCCAAGACCACAGTTTCCACAGTTCTGGTTGGGGGTGAAATATCGAGCCCTCTGCTTGGGCCAGAAGGTCCCTCCTGACGGGGAGCTCCAGAAGAGGCCCGTCGAGAAGGGATATTAAATCTGGGAACCATACTCTGCCCGGCCACCGCGGGGCAATGAGAAGTAGTAGAACCCGGTCCCGGCGAACTCTCTCTAGGACTCCCGGGAGCAGAGCGATCGGGGGAAATGCATACAGACAAAGCCTCGGCCACGTCTGCACCATAGCGTCTGGTCCGAGAGGAGCTGGATGCGTGAGCGAGAATCAGAGTGGACAGTGAGACGTGAGACGCAAACAGATCCACTCGTGCCTCCATATCAGATCCACCACCTCGGGGTGGAGCCTCCATTCCCCGGGCCTCAGCCCCTGTCTCGACAGGATGTCTGCTCCTATATTGTGGGCCCCAGGGATGAAAGTTGCTCGCAGATACAACAACTTCCCTTGGGACCACAGGAGGATTTGGCACGCCAGTTTGCAAAGTGGACATGACCGCAAACCCCCCTGGTGATTTAAGTAGGAGACTGAACCTGTCAGATGAAGGCAGTCACTGAACCTGTCAGATGAAGGCAGAGAAAAGGCAGCGCCCGTCTCTACCTCTGCTGACAGATCCCTTTGCGAACCCCAGGACTGCAGCATTCGCTGTGCTTCGGCAGCAGCGGGACCAGAGCCCTGGGGAACGCGAGCCTGAGCGTCCTCGTGAAAGAACGCCAGGCGGGATCGGAGCGTCCGCAGGGGAAGCACATCGCAGTGCTCACAGCCAGTGATGTTCCTCTCCCAAACAGGCAACACAAAGAATGTGTGTATCTCCACCCGTTTAGATAACGCGGGCAGGGAAGAACGCACATTCTAAAAGCTTGTCGTTGCTTGCTCGCCATATCTGTTCTCTTAGTATTAAAGTAATGACAGACCACACCAAATAGGACAGACAATTTCACACAGAGTGCTTGTGAAGACACAAAAGCTAGTGACAGCTTCGTTTGGGCAGGCTTTATAGCTTCCTGGTTCGTGACGTCACCCGCTCTGACGTCCCAATTACACCTTGGATTGATTTCACATGTGCTTCAAGACTTATCACGCAAAGCGTTCCCAAGCGTGCGTCTCTGACGCAACGGAGTTCCCTTGAAAGGGAAACTTGTGTTCTCAAATGTATTGCAACAAAACAAACAATAAATAAACAATAAATAAATAAATGCAGTTATTTTTTTCAGTGCACTGTATTGAAAAAATATTTTTATTTAAATATAAATTATTATCATTTAAATATATATATATATATATATATAATAGTGCTGTCAAACGATTAATCGCATCAAAAATTAAATATATATATATATATATATATAAGCACACATACAGTATATGTTTTGAAAATATTTACATGTATTTACGTGTATATTCATATAATTTATATTATATATAAATATATTTATTATATAAACATCACATATTTTTCCTAAATATATACATGCATGTGTTTGTATTTATATATACATAATAAATATACACAGTACACACACACATATATTATGCGAACAAAAACTTTTATTTTGGATGCGATTAATCGTTTGATAACAATAATGTATATATATATAATTTTTTTTTCTTTTGTAAAATGATTTTTAATGTTAGTTTTGTGGAAACCATGAAATTTATTTCAGCTGTAACTTTTGGTCAATTATTGCATCATTGCTAAATAAATTTCATACATGCATACATACGTACATACAATCTTATTAATCCCAAACTTTTTAAACATAGTTGAAACATTGATAGTTTATTCAAAAGGTAAACTCTGCTCATCATCATGTCATTCTAAGTTTGACTTTCTTTTTGAAGCACAAAGGGAAATATTAGGCTATATCCAAGCTGGAAAAACAGCAGAATAAACAGTTTGTTCAACACCCCCTGTGTTCAGGCTTGCTGTGACATGAAGGTGAGTAAGCAACTCATTTTCATTTTTGGATGAACTATCTCTTTAAACACAGAAAGAAACGAGATATACGGTCAGTAACAGTTTTACAGCACAGTTCAACAAAATGTTTTGGGATTTCTTGGTGTCGTCTCACCAAATTTGAAGTGTTAGAGGAACAGACAGAAACGCACCCCTCGGTTTTTGCCACTTGATGTTGCTATGCTTGTCTGAACAGGTGGAATCCTTTCAGTGGAATCACTGAGCTGGTTAGTAATGTTCTTCAGCCCCAGTCAAAGTCCCCCAGTGAGGAGCAGCCGAAGCCGTAAGTACAGCGCAGGGCCTTCAGTTCATACTGCTGAAAGAAGTAGTTCACCTGAGCATGAAAATCTGCTAACCCTCAGGCCATCCAAGATGTAGGTGAGTTTGTTTCTTCATCAGATTTCGAGAAGTGTAGCATTCCATCACTTGCTCACCAGTGGATCCTCTGCAGTGAATGGGTGCCGTCAGAATGAGAGTCCAAACAGCTGATACAAACATCACAATAATCCACACCGCTCCAGACCGTCAATCAATGTCTTGTGAAGAGAAAAGCTGCATGTTTGTCAGAAACAAATCCATCATTATGGCGTTTCAAATTTAAACTATAATAGCTTTGCCAAAATATAGGTCCATAATATATTTGATCAACTGTTTTGGACTCTTTTTGCTCGTAAACAGTGCTTGATCTGTGCAGACTTCTCTCCCAATTCAGACAAGACAAACTTTTCACTGAAGGAAGCAATATTTAGATAGTGGACTCGCATTTTAGCAGGAGCAGCAGTTTGAAGTTAAAAATGTCTTAAGGATGGATTTGTTTCTTACAAACATGCAGCTTTTCACTTCACATGATGTTAACTGATGGACTGGAGTGGTGTGGATTATTGTGATGTGCTTATCAGCAGTTTGTACTCTAATTCTGACGGCACCCATTCACTGCAAGGCATCCAATGTTGAGTAAGTGATGTAATGCTAAATCTCTCCCCATGGACAAACAAACTCATCTTCATCTTGGATGGCCTGAGGATGACAAAATATGAGCAAACTTTCATTTTTGGTGAACCATTCCTTTAGTCCATTTGGGCCAAGTCTAGTGCTAGTGTGTTTGACCCCATATATAGTGAATGGTGTGTCACTATAATTATACTACAAAAGACATCAGTGACATTTTACTTAAAGCCTTCATGTATAATGCATTAAATCTTCTAATAAATAAGTCTTTGTTATTATAATATTTTCAGATTCCTTGTTACATCTGGTTGTTTGCCGTGTGCTCAAAAGTACCCATGGCTGCATTTGCAGGGCATATCAAATTACCACATGCACATATAGATAAAAACACTGCCAACCGTATGTGTGTACTATAGTTTAAAATGTTTAGATGCTTCAATGGACGTTCTTGTCAATCTCCTAAATTGTATGTCATCACAACACGCTCAATCCATGAGCCCTGCATGACCAGACACACCGGATATTCATGTACGCCTGCAGAGAAACAGTGTCGGATCGTTTCAGTATGAACACCATCGATTTTCTGGGGCTCAAACTGAATATCATGACGTGTAGAGCATGTACAGTAAAAGCCGCACCTGTCACATACTTCACCGCTCCATGCATCTTAAAAAACAATGGAAAACGCCCTCCAGATCTGATGAGTTAGTGTTTTCTCGGGATAGATTATTGATCGAGTCTGTCTGCATTAGGTTTGGATCCTGTCAAACCGGCACACTCTCTCATTCCGAGTCTTATTATAGCATTAGACACATCCTATCAGTGGTTACGGTCTTGTTTCAATATGGTTTGACTGATGAATGGAGAATAGGAATTAACCCAGAGTGTCAAGCCTATTATATTAATGCAATTAATACTGAATAAAGAACTTAAGTCATGTTTACATTCCCAGTGCTCTCTAAAACCCAATGAACCACAACTCTCATGTGCCAAACCATTACTGTTTTCTTGTTTGATACATTCTCTGAATAAAAGGTACGGATGTCATTGAGCGATGCTCTTTCAAAATGCAATAATGCATGTACCATTTCGGTACTAATATGTACATTTTAGGTATTAATATGTACCTTTAAGGTACTAATATGCATCTTTTAGAGGTAAATAAGGTACAAAAGTGTACTTTTTCAAAAGGTACCGCACTAGTGATAGCTTTTGTCTTTTGTACCTTGTTTTCTGAGTGTGTACATACTATTTGCACTTGAATGTTATTTTAGTATTATAAGTATTATACTATTTATTGATATTTAGATTAGCTTTTATTTTCAGCAGTATTGCTGAAAATATTCCTTTTAGCAGTATTGGTATTTCTATGTGCTTTTGTATTTTGTATTATTATTTCTTTTTCTCTTTAGCTTTAAGCAATTTTTATTTCATTTTCGATTTAATCATTTTCTACTTCAGCGTAAACTTATTTCAGTTTAAACAATTTCATGGCAACATTTTTCAGTTTTATTTTATTTTTTAAGTTGAAATTTGTCATCTAAAATGTAACGTTGTAAAGCAGCTTTATTTAAACTAACAAAAATGTAACCATTTGTTTTAATAGTTTTAGTTGACAAAAACAAAACTGGTACAATTTGGGGTTTCATAAATTTGATTTATTTATTTTGAAGCAATAAATCTCACATTTGTTGAACAGCTTTCAGCTATTAATATATAACACAACAAAAGTAGCTGGTTGTAAACATATCTAATGCACACACACACACACACACACACACACACACACACACACACACACACACACACACACACACACACACACACACACACACACACACACACACACACACACACACACACACACACACACACACACACACACACACACACACACACACACACACACACACACACACACACACACACACACACACACACACACACATTCTTTCTAAACCATGGTGTAATCAAACTGTACGAAAATGTATGAATGAGATCATACAAATTAACACTCAATTCACCAAAATGTAAAAAAGTTATGCATTGCCATGAAGATCTTGAAAAGTTATATTTTTTAAAGTTTCTATCTTTTTTGAGCTGTTTTAACCTGTTTCTTTACTATGTTAAACAACTTTTGAAACATAATTTCCTCAATTTCTATAAAAAACGTGAATCATTTTAGTTTAGAACCTTTTAGAGTTTTTATTTTTTCAAAATTTCAAGAAAATAATAATTATTATTAAGCATTTTTAATGCTTTAATGGTATTCAGGCATGCCCTTAAAATTTCTACCCTCATATAAACAATCATAAAAACAGCTCATAATATTACGTTTGACTTCTCGAGCTGGAGCTTTTCCTGAAGTTTCTTCTTTTCACAAGATTGATTGATTTTTTCCAAGCATCATATTTGTGCAAAGCTCCTGTTAAATGCTTTGGATTTACATGCACATAATGGAAAACAGCTTCATCTTTTTGTGCAGGGTATGCTGAACGATGCATTCCTGACGAGTTTCGCACGTATGTTAATTAACAGGTGTCAACCCTGTCACAGCACAAACTCAGACAGATCCAGGAGCAGCTCTTCACACCTACAACTATCAGAAAACACTTAAGTGTCCCTCTCTGCCCTCCACAGGAAGCTGCACCAGCAGTTTGAGATGTACAAGGACCAGGTGAAGAAGATCGGAGAGGAGACTCAGAAGAACCCGGAGCAGAAGGGAGACTCGCCCACCTGTGGGATATGCCACAAAACTAAATTTGCCGATGGCTGCGGCCGCGTCTGTTCTTATTGCCAAACCAAGTTCTGCGCACGCTGTGGAGGACGCGTCTCCCTCCGCTCCAACAAAGTACGTCTGACTTCTCTCTCTCAACTTAGAGTCTGTAGACAAGTCGTATAAAAATCCTTCACCACGGTGTCTGTACTGTACAGTATGTCGGATTTCTACATCTTTCATGTTGTATCTGAATTTGGTGGTTTTTGATTACTCAGGAAGTTAACCATTTAATCCCATGACCACGAGAGGGTGCTGAAATGTAACAAGAAAATAAAGCCTCTGAATATTCCAATATCTGAGTGTCTCTGTAACTGCAGCTGTTGTCTTTCTAATGGCCTCCTCAGCTCTTGATCTATGACAGAACATACCAGTGCCTGGTAGTTGTAGTCCATTAATGATTCCAAATTACATGACAAAAACGGTTGTTAGTTGCATACAGAGCCGATCCTAGACTTCTGGGGGCCCTACGCAGAACGGGGGGGGGGGGGGGGGGGGGGGCGTGTGGTTGAGATGGAACGGGGGGGTGTGTGTGCAAACCCAAAATTAAAACATATTTTGGATTAAGGGGACCCCCTGGTGTTTCGGGGGCCCTACGCAGCTTGCGTATTCTGCGTATAGGGAGGATCGGCTCTGGTTGCATAATCCATTATATTACATATTTTAGGCAATATAATCAGACTACTTTTTGATTTAACTTCTTTAAATAGGATAATATTGTACCATACTAATAAAAAAACAGAAAGACAAAATATTAAATGTATTGTTTTTAACAACATCAAGTGCATTAAACATTAAATTATGTCAAGGTTTCTCCAAACTGGAATTGCAGGGGGGTTGTGAGTTTAATGAAAAGCATATATTTTTAAAGCATATCATTTTAAAATAACGAGAATCAAAATAAAACACTTACTTAAAAATATTTGTATTTGATCATTTGCATGTCACGTAAACCAACATCAGAGAACTGTGAACATGCAAATGTGTTACTTACTTTAAAATCTCAGGGGTACTTCAAGTAAATATATTAAGTGAAAGGTGTTTGACTGACGAAAACATTTGGGAATGCCTACATTACATGTAAATAATAAATAATGTGAATTTGTGCATTTTAATGATTTTTTTGTAAATCCAGGGGTCAAATACTATGCAGCCTCTCAATTTGTCTGTGTTGTTACAGCCACCCAACTAGTGACTGGTTTGTTTTGTTCATTTGTTTGCGGGGCAATGCACATGTAAATGTGCCAGAATTAGCCCAAAAGGCTCTTTTTCATCTGTAGACCCTTCACAGAATGTTACAAAATCACCCTAAAACCAAAAACAGAGCATCTTACACACACATATACACATCTACAAATAAAAGGATAAAGGAAAGAAAATACAGATACATGAATGCACAATAAAAATCACAACTAAAATACAAACATAAGTAGTTATCCAGACAAAATAAAGTATAGAGAGAAGAGAGAGAGAGAGAGCCCAAAGACAAAACAATTTATCTTTTTCTGGCTCCCTACAGAGGCTGTTGTTGCAATCTAGAGAGAGAGACGCTCTTGCGAGATGACATTGCCCCCCCCCAACATCGCTCTGTTCGGATCCGCTGGCCTGGAAGGCAAAATAGCCAAGAGCAATTAGTACAAAGAAGTCTACTCTCAAGAATACAGTACTATTGTTGACAGTGCTGAGTTTTCAGTGACCACTTAAAAAAATGAAACTGAAAAGACCCATAAGTATCTAGTCTTCTAATTGTTGAAGGGATGGAGTTCCATTCCCTTTCAGATTTGACTGAGAATACAGACTAAATGTACATCTTTTGAGAGGAATAATACAGTCCCCTCTTTCCCCACCCCTTGTATACCGATAAGCAGTTGTTCTGATTTCAAATCAAGAGTTTTTAGTGATTGTTTTACAAAGATTCCAGTGGTTTCAGAGAAGTTATACTAGCTTGCGACCAAGCAGTTAAACAATAAGTGATATGAGAAATAATCGTGGAGCATACATACAAAGCAGCTTCAGACGACATATAATCACAAATAAATCGAAAGACTAAATCTGACCCGGTTACAGACCCTTTTTAACCTGAGCCTTAAATTAAAGTCTGGAATCAATCAGAAGAACACCGGAAAACGTGAAAAGCAAAGGACCCAGAATAGATCCTTGAGGAACACCAGTGGATACACTTTTGTGAATGTCCACAAAACTGGATCATTTTCTGAATGATAGATGGTAAGATGAAAAAGAAAACTAGGGAGAATCAATACGTAATGATTAATCTATTACTGTTATGTGAATAGTATGCAATCCATCAAAAGTAACTAGTCTGATTAGGGGTATTTTAAACGTAATATCTAATTTCAAGTGCAATCTGATTACATAATCTAGATTACATGTAATCAGATACTACCCAACAATGCATATGTACCTATGTAATAGTACACACACACATTTTTCAAGTAGTACAGATCACTAGTTTGTGAATATGTGTATTTTCAACATGCTGTTGCCACCTAGTTATGTAAATGAGTAACTACAAAAGGATAAAAAAATCTGGACATTTTGAGAGACAGGAGAAGAGATATGCTGATGAATAATACCAGAATTATCTTTTACTTAATTGTAATGTTTTAATAATTCATTGCATCAGATATAAATGACGTGTTAATGCCACAAATCATAGTATTACTCATTTTGGGGTGCTTATTCCAAAAATAGTGTCCGTTTTGCTCTTGCTATAGTCACTTTCTTACAAAATATTATGTGCATTTTGTAGCATTGTTGTTTTCAAAGATTCGTTAGGTGAAGATTGAAGAGAAAAGACTGCTACAAACACATGGTTCCTGTCTTCCTCTGAGCCAGAGTACAACTATTCGTTCACTTCTGAAACGATTTTCACACGTATGAATGATTCTAAAGACATTCTTGCCAGTGACAGAAGAAAATACAAACATGAGCCAGATATTTTCTGCTACTTCTGTAGGTATTTGACTATATCCATACAGCGATAGACAATTTAAGATTTTGTAGTTATCTGACATTAAATTGAGTATTTGAACATATTTTCTCACTTCTTTGCAGATTATAAGTTAAATTATATCGTTTAAATACATATTTATTTTATTAAATCCAAAACCTTTGACTGCTTTTGTTATTTTTATAAATGCGTTAAAGCTGTGATATACATATATACAGTTGAGGTCAAAAGTTTTCAGCAGGGGGTGAAAACTTTTGAACAGAATGGAGATGTGTACATTTTTCTTATTTTTCCTAAATATCTTTTTTTTTTTATTTAGTACTGCTCTTCAGAGGCTACAGAATATAGTTACATGTTACCCAGAAGACAAAAAAAGTTACATTTACCCTGATCTTCAAATTCAAAAAATGTTACCCCCTGGCTCTTAATGCATGGTTTTTCCTTCTGGAGCATCAGTGAGCATTTTGGACCTTCTGTAATAGTTGCATATGAGTCCCTCAGTTGTCCTCAATGTGAAAAGGTGGATCTAAAAATCATACAGTCATTGTTGGACAGGGTTCAATTTGTTCAAATAAACAAAAATGCTGGAAAACCAAAGCATTTGTGGGAGCTGAAGGATTTTTCAGAAGAACAGCGGGCAGTTTATCTGTTCAGGACAAACAAGGGACTCGTGAACAACTATCACTATTTTATCTTGTGGACTATACGTAAACATCTTTAATGTGAAATATCTTATTCAGGTCAGTACTAAAACAATAACATGTATTTTGTATGATCCCTCTTATTTTGGTAAAATAATTAGCATTTTGCACATTCTGAAAGGGGGGTGTAAACTTTTGACCTCAACCGAATATAATCAGACAAGTATTTATTCTTATTTTGTGAAAAATAGTGTATGATGGAAAGGTTTTATTGATATTTTAACTCATCTAATTAGGTAGTATTAGGTCTTTTTTTGCAAATCATCAGCACTAACCAACCAGAGGCACTAGTTTTGTTCTTCTTTTATTTAATACATTTTTCTTTTTTTTTAGAAAGAATACAGTCTATTTGAATGAAACCAACACAGGAGGTTGTTCAGTACTGTTTCCACTAGTAGGCACCGTCTCCCATTATACTCCACACAGTGATTCAGCCTTTCCTCTGCCTCATGTTTGATTTCAAACACCGATCACATTTTTGTCTAACTGCAGTTTTGCCTTACAGACGTCAGTGAACCATTGAAGTTTAGACTTGAATACGTGAATCAATACTAATATTACAGTACATTTCCCTCTGTTCCTCTCGTTTTCTTTCTTTTTTATTTCATTTCATCACACTCCCACTTTCTGGCATACATTTACAGCAGGGGGACAAATTGTTCAGCAGCTCCTCATTTCCTTAGTGTTTATTTTCTCTTTATTGTTTTATCATTATGATTAAATCCTCACAAGCCCCTTTATCACGGATCATTAATATTGTATAATATTGAATTACAATGACATTCGGATGTATCCAAAAATAATGCAATTAATTGTCACATGCTGCGGACAGATTATTGTCCCATTAGAGTTCAAGAAAATGAAATGTTAAGGACTATTAATATACAGTGCCCTCCAAAAGTATTGGAACAGTAAAGACAAAATTGCTCTGTTGGATGTGGAGTCAAGACATTTACAAATATGATTAAAAGATGAATATGAGACAAAACTACAGACCGTCACATTTTATTATTGGGTGATTCAACTCATATATGTTTTACCAGCTCAGAAGTTCAGCACTTTTAGAGTTTCATCTATCTGATGTGTGCATAAGTATTGGGACAGTTGCCTCACGGGTCTTTTCTAAGTGATCAGCTGTGTCCTGTTGCATTAATTCTTCAGATATTAAAAGCAGGGAATGTGTCATATCAGTTATATCCATTACTTCTGTATTCTGATTCTTGCATTCGATGATGACACTCAAACCAGGATGAAGATGAGGGAGCTGACTTTGAGAGAAATTAAGCAATTTGGAAGCTAAAAGAAAAGACGAAGTCAATTAGAGTTATAGCAAAAACAAAGGGCATGGAGAAATCAAGAGTTTGGAAACCACCAGCAACGACCTGATCGACTGAGAAAACAACAGTAGTTGATGACAGACGAATCATAAAAGCTGTGAAAATGAACCCTAAAAGACGTGTCTGAAAAACAACATGCTCTGACGTAGTTGATGACAGACAGAAAGGCAAGATTGAGTTTGCAAAAAAGCACAAAAGTGAGCCAGAAGAGTTTTGGAACTGTTTTTATGGACCGATGAGGCAAAGATGCTCTGCAATGTCTAAGTGATGGGAAAGCAAAAAGTGTGGAAAAAAGGGAACTGCAAAATCCCAGGAGCATACAGCCTCATCTGTAAAGCATGGTGGAGGTGTTGCACCAAAAATGGCATGGCATGGGCATGCAAAAAATGCTGTCTCTGGAACAGGCCCTCTCAACTTTACTGATGGCTTAATGTATGATGACAGTAGCAGAATTAATCTGGAAGGGTACAAAACCATCTTGCCTACAAATATTCAAGAAAATGCCACCAGATTCTTTGGGAAGTGCTTCATATTGGATCAGGACAATGACCAAAAACACCCTGCCAGTTCAGTCAAGGAGTTTTAATGGGCAGAGAAATGGAAAAGTCTTATGATGCCCAAGTCAATCTCCAGATTTAAATCCGATTGAACCTTAAGTTCAAGCAAGGATCTGCAACTAAATAATAGCTATGCTCACATCAATGAGCGGGATGAACAAAGAAATGGAAAGTCTAAAAGTGCAGATTGATCTTTCAAGCAAGGATTGAACCTTTTGGCTAAAATGATCCGGAATGAACACTAAAAGTGCTGATCTTTTTATTTGGTAAAAGATGAAAGCGTTGAAACGGCTGATAATAAAATGTGACATTCTGTAGTTTTGTCTCATATTCATCTTTTAATCATATTTGCAAAAGGGGGAAACGTGCCAGGTTCCGAAACAATGGGCCAGGTGTGAAAGCACCCTGTGTGCGTTGTTTCAGAACCTGGCACGTTTCCCCGCTTAGCTCGGTTCGTTTGGGCATATGTGAACACGGCAATCGCGCTCGGATCCATGCCAAAACAATCGGTCCAAGATCGCCTGAACGAGGTGGTCTCGGCTCAATTGAAAACGAACTCTGGAGCGGTTCAGTTGTAGTGAGAAAGCAATCTGGGCTGTATCACACTGTATAATCGGTAATTATGTAAGTTCTGTGAAAAGCAGTGGGTGCGCAAATCTTCGCCATTCAAAATCAAAGCGCACCTCTTCATTTTATAATGCCGTCTTATTTCTCTTTGTAGTTTATTAATTTTAACAATGTTTTCCCGACGAATCCTGGACTCCTGCTCAAAATTATAAATTCATAAATATATCGACAGCTACAAAAAACAACAATAAGCACTCAAAGCTGTTGACATTCCATACTGACATGTGTCTGTGTGTGTGTGTGAGAGAGAGAGATAGTTTGTTTGCCTCTCTTTCAAAATGATTCATGTTTATTGTCATTCCAGCTCCGTGGAACTCTGACCAACCAAAGGACAGTATACTCGCACGTCACTTGTATTAACAATTTTGGTCCGTTTAGAAACTTTGCCATGTGAATGCAAACCGCACCAATAAAAAAAGCAACATTGTAATAGTTTTAATCCCTGTTTCGGAACAAAGCAATCAATCTACAGGTGTGAAAACATCAAGTTTGTGGTTGGTTCAAGGTTTTCTAATGTAATGAGTTGAAAGTACCTTGGGTACGTAACCATGCCTTGGGTTTAGGACGACCTTGGAGTCGTTGGGTCCGAATTCCAGGCAGGCAGGGCTAATAGAGAGTGCCTGTAGGTCCCCTACTTGCTTAACACTAGTGCTAGTAGCAGAGCAGTCTTCAGGGACAGTGACCGAAGGTTTGTAGACTGTAGCGGCCCTTCAGGTGCCTCAATACAGTGGGCAGGTCCCATGTAGGGATGGTAAGGGGCAGAGGCGGATTCAGTCTCCTGGCTCCCCTCAGAAAACAGACAACCTGTGTTGTCTCTGCCCACCGATTGGCTTGCTATAGGGGCATGAAAGGCCAAACACCTTGAACTACGAACACCTTGAGTGTAGAAGGGGAACGTCCTTTATCCAGCAGCTCCTGCGGGAAGGACAGAACCACCGCTAACTCAGAGATAGATGGGTTTTCACCGCGGACTAGGCACCAAGTGGAGAAAACAGACCACTTAAGGGCATAGAGGCGTCTCGTAGATGGGGCTCTAGCTTCAGAAATGGTGTTTAATACTCGCTCTGGGAGGCTGGTAGGCTCCCGACGAGCGGCCAAAGGTTGAGAGCCCACAGCTCGGTTCGAGGGTGCCATATTGTTTTGTTTGCCTGAGAGAGGAGATCCCGTCTCAGGGGCACGGGCCAGGGAGCTGCTGTTAGCAGTTGAGTCAGCTCTGACAAATCGAGGTTGGTTCTCCCACAAGGGGGCCACCGATAGAACCTTGTGTCCTTGTTCTCTGATTTGCCTGATGACCTGTGGAATCAGGGCGATCGGGCGGAATGCATAAAGGAGGAGGTTGGGCCAATCGTGGGCCAATGCATCCCTGACCTTCGAATAATAAGTTGTGCAGTGAGAGCTGTCTTTGGAGGCGAAAAGATCTACTTCGGCCTTGCCAAAGATCTTCCAGATCATCTGAACTGTCTGCGGATGGAGCATCCACTCCTCTGAGGGGACATTGCTCCGAGATAACATATCCGCTCCTCGGTTCAATCTGTCCGGCAAGTGTGCTGCTCTCGGCAAGCGCAGGTTAAGCTGAGCCCACTCCAGAAGGCATTCTACCAGAATGAAGAGGCGCTTCAAGTAGAGACCTCCCTGGTGATTTATATAGGACACCACAGACATGTTGTCTGAGCGAATCAGCACATGGCGTCCTATTAGGTCTGGCAGGAAAAAACTGACAGGCTTGACATACTGCTAGCATCTCCAAGCAGTTGATGTGCAAGCCGCTCTTCACTTTCGACCAATGGCCGAAGGTGTGTTTGCCTTCGCACAGCGCACCCCAACCTGTGTTGGAGGCATCTGTTGTGACAAATTTCCTGTTACAGACCATTCCCATTGCTACGCCCCTCTCCATCCATCGTGGGTATTTCCAGGGGAGCAGGGCTGTCACACAGGCCTGGCTCACCCTGATATGCAGGCGTCCGTGACGCCATGTGTGGGGTGGAACCCATGGTTCCAACCAGCGTTGGAGAGGCTGCATGTGAAGCAGGCCCAGCTGTAGCACTGGCGATGCTGCGGCCATGAGGCCCAGCATTCTCTGAAATGCTTTGAGGGGGCGAGCGGTGCCGCTCTTGAAGGAGGCCGTGAGCTTCTGAATGGCCAGAGTGCTGGTGCTACCACAGCTCTCATCTCATCTCTATCTCAATTCTCTTGATTTTGAGTTGAGGTTCATCAGGTTTCCAGGTTGATTTGACATTCACATTAAAGTAACTGATTGGATATCAAAGAGGAAAGCTGTTTACTGAACAGAGTTACATACATACGTAACTGGCATAATTTAAGCGTCACTTCATTTAATGCAGCCCCTGTTGTGAAATCAGATCCCGAGCTTTGTTTGTTGTGTAGATTTGCTCACCTCAGACAGTTGCTTTCAGTGTATAGAGATTATTTACATCTTAATTTGTCAGCCGCCTGTACTCTCTGCCCTCGGAGGAGCAGAGGAATGTGGAAAATAACTTTACTGATGGTCAATTGTTAATCGGTGACTAATTCACTATTCACAGCTCATGAATGATGAATGCTGTGCATAATGCATAGTGTTTAGTGAGGGCACAGCAGCAGGAAGATCTGTGCATGTTTCTGATGAGATAACACTGCGATAAACAGCACTTGTATGTAGTTAGCAATGGTCACCCAGCTTGAGTTCTTGTTGGTGGAGGTAAAGACTGTGTAGGTCTGATTCAAGCATCACAAGGAAACAGTAGAGTGGGTTTTGATGAGATCTCAGCGATGAGGTTTTAAATCAGAAGTATATGGGACGGCAAACCAAAATATGTATTTATTTAGATGGTAGTTTTTAAATAAACTGTTTATGCACTTACTTGGCACATGAGGTTTTGTTCGATTAGTTTTTCTGGCTTGAGATCAATATGAATGGTTGCAGCATAATTGTGTGAAATGAAATGAATTGTGATAAATTTGGATTTTAAAAGTTGACTGGAGCTCAGCAGGTTGTTTTATTCCCGTGGTGCTGTGGCTGTCATGGACACCGGCGCTGCTGTGTCTGATGTCAGTGTCAATGGCTCCACATGTTAGTGAGGCCATGGATTGAGTTCCCGCGCAGTGCTAGATGACCAGATTCTTTTTCAGCGCTGGGACAGTGATGTCATGGAGCTCTTGCTCCACGCCCTTACACACACACACACACACACACACACACACACACACACACACACACACACACACACACACACACACACACACACACACACACACACACACACACACACACACACACACACACACACACACACACACACACACACACACACACACACACACACACACACACACACACACACACACACACACACACAGCATTTCATATGGAGGACAACACACACACACACACACACACACACACACACACACACACACACACACACACACACACACACACACACACACACACACACACACACACACACACACACACACACACACACACACACAGCATTTCATATGGGAGGACAACTGACAAAACCCCCCACACTTTATAATAATACCATTAACTAACCATAAAATGCATTGTAACTGCATTTATTGTTTGTATCAATACCTTATAATTTGAATAATTGCAAGTAATAATTCTGAATAATTGAGTTATATAATTCTACTTTAAAAGGATGAACACACAAGTCTGTGTGATATATGATAAAATGCATAGCTAAATATTATATTCTACTGTGGCTGGACATATTTATGAAAATATCTAATGCATTAAAATGTGCAATATTATGAACGTCTTTATAATGCATTCAAGGAACAGGTCACCCAAAAATGAAAAATTGCTGAAAATTGTCACCCTCAGGTCATCCAAGATGTAGAGGAGTTTGTATCTTCATTGAAAAAAATATATAAAAAAATTTGAGAAATTTTGCATTACTTCACTCAAACATGGATCCTCTGTAGTGAATGGGTGCCGTCAGAATGAGAGTCCAAACAGCTGATAAAAACAGTTGGTATTTTGGTCAGAAGAGATAGTTTAAAGTAAAAAAATGACTAATTGATGAACTGGAGTGGTGTGGATTATTGTGATGCTTTTATCAGCTGTTTGGACTCTCATTCTGACGGCACCCATTCACTGCAGAGCATCCACTAGTGAACAAGCCATGTAATGCTACATTTCTCCAAATCTGTTCAGATGAACAAATTAACTCTTCTACATCTTGGAAGTCTGATGTTTTCACTGAAAAGGTCCATTTATGAGTTTTAGATTAAACATTATGAGGTCAAATAATTTTAAATAAAATAAAATAAAAATAATCATTTAGAAAAGAAATAAGGTGAATATTCGTTTCATGTTAATTTAGTGCCAACACAAACATTATTATATAGACATTGAAATAGCTGTGCAAGGTTAATTTAACTTTTACCTATATTTGCAGATGCATATCTGAACCAACATATTTTTTTTACTAAGGATTACTAATTTAATAAAAGTTATCATAAAGTTTTGAACCCCTTTAACTTGTAATGCTTTACAGATGTGCTTTCCCAGTATCCCTGAAGGCTACTTAATTTTAGATTAGTTGTTTCCACTTATTTCAGAGATGTGTGTGTGTGTGTGTGTGTGTGTGTGTGTGTGTGGGCATGTTTATGTGGTTTAGAGGACACAAATTTGTATAATGACATGGGTGACATAGGTATTACAAGGAGAAGGTGATTTATGACAAGTGGTACATGTGAGTTTTTTTTAGAAATGCACCGTCTCCTGTGAGGGCTAATTAGGTGTGTTGTAAGGCAATAGCACATACATTTGTACAGTATAAAAACCATTACGCCTATGGAAAGACGTGTGTGAGTGTGTGTGTGTGTTGTGTGTGTGTGTGTGTGTGTGTGGGGTGTGGTAACCATCACCAACATGTTTTGTGCATGTTTGTGAGGCATGTTTGCTGTGACTGTCAGAAAGGCATTTTTACTGTTTCTTATGCTCCAAACACGTCTGCTGTGACGGATGGGAATGTGTAAATAGGTATTTGGAATTAATAGAGGTTTTGGATCTGTATACTGTTGTTGATGCTGTTTTATTTTAACTGTTTGGAGTTTATGCCAATTATGATTCTTCTTGGTAAACTTATTCAATTTAAGCCAGTTCTCTCCTCGTGAATACAAACAGATTACATAAGAGCTGATTCTGTTGCACTGTGAAGTGTTGGGTGAGAATGAAGCGAGTTTAATGGTGTCTGACTTCTAGTATTTCCCTCATACTACCGTTTATTGATGTTTTTAGCCATTTCAATTAAATGTATTTAGTGAAAACAACAATATTTGTATTGCAAATCTTAGTTAAGCCCACATAGACTTCACTCACACATTGTGAGGTCATGCTGAACTTCATTACAGCTTTTGAGAAAGATGAATTACCCTGAGGAGGCTCGTTCACTTATATTGTTTGAGTGTATTACGCTTTTTAGTGTTTACAGTGTTTGGCTGCAGCTCCGCGTCTGTTTTTACCTGTGTTTTTCGGCCGGTTTGAGGCGGCATGCATTCGTAATGAACTGAATTCCGGCTTATAGTGGCTTGACAGCGGCAGGATCCGTAAATAATGTAGGCTAAAGCGAAGAGCAGTGAGTTCCTCAGCTTCATCGCGCATGCAGCCTCTCTCAACGCCGATGGGTTTCGCTGTCAGACATGCGCAGAACCGATAGCGGCTTCTCGTGCCGTTCTCAGAATCCAGTTTCTCGTTCTGACGGAAGCAGAAGACGCATGAAGCTATAAAGATCCTGTGGCCTTCACCTGAACGAATGATCGCAACGAGAAAGAACATAATTTATTATGAGTAAAGTTTGTTGTTACAGATGTATACTTTTAAGTTCTTATATCCACTCTGCCCCTACCCTCTTCGTTTGTAGTGATGTTTTTTTATGTACCGGTATGCGTCTTGCATTCTTCTGGTAATGTTTACGTTCTTGTTCTAGTTGCTTGTTGTGTTGGCGAACTTGAAGCTCGAGTTCTGCTCTTAGTAAGCTTATACTAGTGTGCCTTCTCACCATGCTACGTTCTATGATCACTCTATACTCGCAGTCTTTTTCTCTAGTCTTGGCAGTAGCTCCTCACTTTGCTCTTACGCTTTTAGTGAGTTCTCTGTTGACTTGTCTAGTTCATACCGCAGGATTCCCCTACACTCTATATCACCGCCTGTTTTTATTGCGCTTATACCGGCTTATAGACCGAAAGCTATCTTCTCTCATTCACTCTCCTCTTTGACTTTATCCTTATGCAGTTAACCATCTCCTCCTTCCTTTCATCTCCACTCTAGTTCTAGTTTCCCTTCCCAGTTTCGACCATAAAGATCTCTTTTGCCAGTTCTTAGCCATAATATCGTGGTAGTTCAGTTTATATCAGTGTTTACCATTTGGGCGAGACTAGGGGCTAGTTGTCACATATTAATAACTTTGTTTTTCTTCATAAAAGTCAGGTCAGTGAATTAAAACAAATAAAATTATTTATACTGTAGGTTAAGTGTTGTACAAAACTATATTTGGGATTTTTAAAGTGTTTTTTATTGTATATATATATATATATATATATATATATATATATATATACACACATACACGTTTTGTTTGCCTACGCAGTGGAACATCATGTTCCCATTGTGACAACTTACCCCATATAGTATTACAACATTCTACTGTAAACAAACAAATAACTTAAATGAATTAATTTATTGAATCAAATACATTTATTAAAAGTTAGTACTCTATTTTCTTCATGAGCATTAGCATGCAACAATTCGGTGCTGGAATTAAAAAAAACATTAATTTTCTTCATAGAGGAATTCACTTTTAACACTTACTTATACACCTGTAAAAATCTACCATGTGCCCTGAGGTTGTTTATCAGTTATGTAATTGTTGTAGCTATCAGTCCACATTATTTTATATTTTTTTAAGCAATATCAATGACTGCGCCACTGAGAAGTATGTACTCACATGTACCCCCCCCCCCCCCACACACACACACACAAACTCAAACACACAGAGATAATGAAGAGTTGATGCTGAAAATGTGTCTCTTTGCTATTATCTTAATTTAAAATAATTATAATAATAATAATTTTAACAGTGCCGTTCCCTGTGACGAACTACACTACCCATGATCCCTCAGAGAAATATCCACCAATCAAGAAACGCAGCAAACAACTGATGCCAAAAAAGCTCTGCAGTGTCCGCCCACTTTCATAAAGCACTACCAATGACTTAATCAAGTCTCTATGCTTGTAAACTAGTATACACATAGTTAACCTCAACTGCGCTGTTTCTATAAATCAATCGTTTTGTATTGTTTTTAATTGTATTATGTTGTTCACGGTGTTTTATACTGCAAGTCTTGTATTAGTCAGTGGTTTCTTTGTGTTCCTCTAAAATGCAGAAATGTGTGCCTCTGCAGTAATGCGTTTCTCATGTAGCAACATTTGCATTGAGCACTTTAACGTCCACAGTCCATTTAAAAGCAGTTCAGGCAATATTTCCTTATTACTTGGCTGTCACTAATGGCCCTTTTGTTCTATTTTCTGAGCCCATTCCATTCACACACAAACTCGTTTTCTCCCTTTTGAACTGTCTGTCTGTCTTTCTGTCTCTCTCTGGTGACTCAGCAAAGGCAGGTGACCGCTCTCCTCCAGCAGCAGCTCTAATGGTTGTCATTGATTTACTCGCTCTCACTGTCTCTCGCTCCGTTTAAATGAGTGTGTGCTTTAAACGTGTGTGTGTGTGTCTTTAGTGTGTGAGTGTGCAGTTCATAGAGGTGTGAGTCTGTCAGTGTCACAGTCTTACAACATTCACCATAGCAAACATATTCTCTGCTAAAATAACAGTTATTACAGTTATTGATACTCACAGTAAACCTAATTGAAGGGTTACTCCACCCCAAAATGTTTTTTTTTCATTAATCACTTACCCCATGTCGTTACAAACCCTTTGTTCGTCTTCGGGAACACAATTTAAGATATTTTAGATGAAAACCAGGAGGCTTGCGACTGTCCCATTTACTGGCAAGTAAATAACATTTTCAAGGCCCAGAAAAGTATGAAAGATACGTCAAAATAGTCCATCTATTATAATATAGCTTTCATTCTTCAGGTCAACCATATATTCATGATAAAATATCAGTTATAGTAAGCAAAGGAATAACTTTGCTATAGTATCCTTTCAAAGTTGCCACAGTCATTGCATGCTTTGCATGTGATATTAATTGTCATTTTATATGTAGGTAATGTGGGTATGCAACCTGTGCCGAAAACAACAAGAAATCCTCACCAAGTCGGGAGCGTGGTTCTACAGCGATCCTGAGGGCTCCAAATCAGGGCCCCAAGCCAAAGTAAGGGGAGGTCCAGCCGGAGCAAACCAGGACCCTCTCAGAAACGGTTCAGGGATCCCAGGCAGGTCAGAAATTCATGCCTTATTCACCTTACTTGTCCACAGACTGTAAAATATCGCTCAGTTCAGCATTGTGTGGGTCTGATGTAGTGAGAAGGCTTTTACGTTTGTATCAATTAGGATGCTTTGAGGATAATTCAAGGGTCATTTTTAGAGCAGAAATGACTCAAATCAAGCACTTTTATTATTGATGTCATTCATATTGAAGAAAACAGGCCTCACTGCTTTTACATGCATATTTGTTATTGTCTTATAAATGCTGGAAATTATTTATTTGTCCATTTAAGGATTTCTTCACTATTTTCTCAGGATATTTCTAATTTGATATGTGCTAATTAAGAATGTCACTCAAAGCAGCATTAATAAACTGTAAACTGCAAACGTGTGAGATCTTTGTAATACTCAGCCACAGCCATGCATTGAGGGTTTTGGAGGAGCTCCTTAATTCTCTTCTGCGACAAATATCTTGGATATCCGGTTAACACTTTCTTATTCAAAGCAACATTCAGTTTACAGTGACAGTTGCATCAGAGGTACCTGAGATTAAAACTAATGGATATAGATTGTGCAGTGACTGCATTGTTATATTTTAGTGAATGTGACACCCGCCTGTGCTCCGCTTTCTGCTACTGTACTAAAAGGTACATTTCAGCATACTTTTTAAAAAGTACTTATTACAGAAATAATATATTTTAAAGGAATATACTTGTAAGTGTGAGCTGAATATAATGTTTTTGGATAATGACTTGCATGCAATTGCATTTAAATATATTATAGTTTAAATTATTTGAGTACTTTTTTGACCCACTTTTTCACCCAAAAATTATAAGTATGTCATCATTTGAGTTTCTTTCTTCTTTTGAGCACAAACAAAGATATTTTGAACAATGTTGGTTATCAATAGATGTTGGCCCCAATTGACTTCCATAGTAGGACAAAAATACTATGGAAGTCAATGGGGACCATCAACTGTTTTATTACCAGCATTCTTCAAATGATCTTCTTTTGTCTTCAACATAAGAAAGAAGTGCATACAGGTTTGGAACGACACGAGGGTGAGTAAATAATGACAACATTTTCATTTTGGGGTGAACTATTCCACACATGCACATTCAATACAATTAAGCACGTTTTTTTTCACATGGGTAAACAATACTGGACAATGCTTAGGGTTAAAAGTGGGTTGCTTTACATAATCAAAGTACTAGTGATGCTTACAACCTTCATGACTCGACCAGATATTTCACTACTAAGCTACAGGCAGCAATACCCATTATCTCTGGCCTGACTCATAAAGTGAACTAGAGATCCCGTCGGACTCTTTCCAGCAGATCATTAGGGGCTGTAAGTGGTCCAGCAACTAATTAGGAAAGTGCACTGACTACACAGGCCACATCAGCATCAGATGGACTCACACATTGAGCTCAGATAGATGATGGTAATAATTAATTATGTCAGTAAATCATTTTTTCAGTAATTACTTATTTTTTTCAGCAAGTCTGACTGCTCAGATTTTCAACATATTATTCCATCTAGTAGTTGGAATGGGACGCATGAGATGGAGCAGTTCCATCTGAACTGTTATATAATTGTCAGTACATATGCATCGAGATATATTTCTTTGGCTGTTTCATTGCATCTTGCTGTTTTGTTTTTTTCTGTGTCAGAAACATCATAATTGTCATGTCTCAAGGTTCTGTTTCATTCAGCTGTGCTGAACTGTTTTTGAATGCAAAAACACACAACATCCTTCCAATACTTAAAGTGACCACTTATTAGGGATGGGCGATATATCTCATGCGATATGCATGCGCATCTCGTCAGTAAAGCCGGTTCCTTGATTAGCGCTAAATCTCCATCACCTGTTTTCAAATGGAGCGGTATTTAATACACGGAGCCGTAAATCACTGACAAGCTACGCAATATCGCGTTCATATCGAAGGTGATATATCAGTCGATATATGCGTAGCTTGTCTGTGAACTACGGCTCCGTGTATTAAATACCGCTCCATTTGAAAACAGGTGATGGAGATTTAGCGCTAATCAAGGAACCGGCTTTACTGACGAGATGCGCATGCATATCGCATGCAATATATCGCCCATCCCTACCACTTATAGTGTCTCTATATTACTGTTGCAGACAAAAACACCACCATATTAAAGTAGTAGTTCACACTAAAATTTCTATTAGTTGCAAATTTGCTCACCCTCAGGCCAACCTAGATATAGATGAGTTTGTTTCTTCATGGGAACAGATTTGAGGAAATTTAGCATTGCGTCACTTGCTCACCAATTGATCCTCTGCAGTGAATGGGTGCCGTTAGAATGAGTCCAAACAGCTGATAAAACATTACAATAATCCACACCACTCCAGTCCATCAGTTAACATATTGTGAAGAGAAAAGCTGCATGTTTGTAAGAAACAAATCCATCCTCGTCTTTGAGAATAATAATAATAAAAAACATATATCAAAGACACCTGACGATATATTAAGTTCTTGTGAAGCAAAAACTGAACATTATTTACGACATTATTACCTGTATTCCAGAGCCTTTGGCAAACGTCTGTTGTGATGTCCAGTTTGAGAACAAATCGTTGTTTTGAACCAATTGTTTTTGGTGAACTACTTGAACCAGAATCATCTGAAACACTTCACAGCTCGAGCAGCACAGATCTACAAGTTACTCAATCAAAACTCATGGTGACACTTTATTTTAGGGTCTCTTAACTAGTTGCATATTAGCATGCATATTACTAGAATATTAGCCATGTATTAGTACTAATTAAGCACATATTAATGCCTTATACATGACCTTATTCTACACCCCTAATCCTTCCCAATACCTAAACTTAACAACTACCTTACTATTAATTAGGAGTTTATTAAGATAAAAGTTGTAGTTAATAGTGAATGTGTTCCCTGTTCTAAAGTGTTACCAAACTCACTTTCAGCACTCCAGTTCCTCCGACTGTCACTGAACTGAACCGAAGACCAACGAGCCGCTGATATGGGCGTATGTGAACCGAGCACTTGAATGAAGGGGCCAAATGATTGTTTCTATGGTTTCTCATTGTTTATGTAAGAACGTGAGCTGATGAAGAAAAGTTCACTTTGCTTTAAACATGTGACACTTCCACGTTTCACATCATTATTGGAAAGGGAATGGACATGACATGTGGATAAGTATGGTGTCCCATACTTGGCTCTGCATTTAACTCATCCAAGTGATTAGTGATTAGTGAACAAACACGCACGCACGCCACACACACACACCGTGAACACACACCTGGAGCAGTGGGCAGCCAATGCTGTGGCGCCCGGGGAGCAGTTCGGTGCCTTGCTCAAGGGTCTCACCTTAGTCGTGGTATTGAGTGTGGGGAGGGCACTGGATATTCACTCCCCCCACCTATCCCTGCCGGACCTGAAACTCGAACCTGCGACCTGCGGGTTACAAGTCCGACTCTCTATTCATTAGGCCACGACTGCCCCCGCTTATTGGGTGCTTATAATTGTGGATTACTGTGATGTTTTTATCAGCTGTTATCAGGACTCTCATTGTGACGGCACCCATTCACTGCAGATGAACCAGTGATGCGTGATGTAATGCTAAATTTCTCCAAATCTGTTCCCATGAAAAAAACTAAAAACTCATCTACATCATGGATGGCCTGAGGGTGATGACTTTTAAAGGAAATTTTCATTTTTGGGTGAACTATTCCTTCAACCACACTGTAAAAGAATAAGTGTAATTTTAACTGTAACATTTTATAAAAACACTCCGGAATTTTTTTTAATAGGTTAACAGTAATTTCACGTACTATATACAGGGAAGAACTGTAAAAGATCTAACCAGACATTTCATTTAATTTTACAGTTAAATGCTGTTAATTACAGTTTTGGAAGTAAAAAATAACAAATCAGTGTATAATTTATAGTCAAAAACTGTAAACTGATATTTCCTGAATTCCCTGACAGTCCACATTTGAAGGTATTTTGTTTAAATAATCATGTTTTTGTTATCAGTTATGCACATGTGGGCTTTATATTACATATTCTATGTTACACCATAATAATAATAACAGCAAGGAGACACGATATGTTTGGAATTGCTTTCAGAATTATTTTTTCAGTTGTTTAAATATAAAACCCATTGGCAGGCAGCCAATCAGAATCCACCCAAATTTAAAGAGCTTGAGCATTTAAAGCGACAGATGACAATACTGCAGCTTGGGCTTATACACAATGTTATCATCCACTGATCAAATTGTGTTTTCATAATTGTTGTCACTTTCTAGTGTACTAGACTACTATTTCTGTACTAGATTAAGTACTGGAGTACTGGGATGCTCGAGTGATGAACCTTTGTGATGATGATGATGATGATGATGATGATGATGGTGATGACTAGCTTTTAAAACGATGATGACAGAGAGAAAAAGATAAACAGATGAAAAAAAGGAGAAAATGTGATGATGTAGCATGATGGTATGCAGCGCTAGGGAATTAAAACGTGTACTCACGTCCCAGAACGTCAAAGGAGATTCGATTCGCCAAGTACAGAGACGCCCTTAGGTTGCCAGATCCTCTGCAAATATCACTTCCTAAAGTGAGCAATTTTGAACCGCGCCGTTGATGTACATAACAAATTAGGTCGGTTAGTAAAGGTGTTACATATATCGGTCGTGCACTTTAGAGCGTCGCTGAAATCAAGTCCAGCGCACTGGCTGTGTCTCAAGACCTAGTAAGCTGAGACAGCATATTTGGACATCATATGCGTTCACCTACAAATGCAGTTTAGGAGGCTCGCAATTTTGCCTCCATGTGCTTCTCCAGTTAGAGCTCACTGTAACAGTACGCTCCCGTTTGCGCATCTCTCACCAAGAGAGCCGTGCAATAAAGCAGCCCATTCGAGCGCGTCAGGAATGGTGTGTGTGTGTGTGTGTGTGTGTGTGTGTGTGTTGTGTGTGTGTGTGTGTGTGTGTGTGTGTGTGTGTGTGTGTGTGTGTGTGTGTGTGAGAGAGAGAGAGAGAGTCTGGGATGCTCCAGTTTGTCTGATTCTCCGAGGCGAGACGGTGGCGCATGGACGCAGCTCCAGATATTCTAGCAGCCGGTAAAAATGCAGCTCTGTTTTTCTCTCTCTCTGGCACGCCGTCAGACAGGATCCATCCCCCGCTCCCAGCAGCCGCAGCAGCACCTCAGGGCTGGAGCATGAGGCGCACATCCATCAGATCTCCGGGAAAATATGGGACTTGATCGACACGGCAGCGTGTCGGATGTAGCGGTCGCGGGCTGTGGGTGTGCTGCTGCTGCTGTTTCCTCAAGTGAAAGACTACTGGGTTCGGTTAGGGAGGAGGGGGGGTAGGTGAAAATGCAATTTGGGACATTGCGACAGTTCTGTAGCTCTTTTCTATCGCATTTTACGCCACCCCAGAACATCTCGAAGCCGGAGCTTTTGGGACAGGCGCGGAACGGCAGGTGAGGCGATCGATACCCGCTAACCGATCATCACACCAGAGCTAAACAAATACAGAAATACATTACAGGCACATCCTGGATGCTGTAGATTGACATTCTGGTTTGAACTTCCGATGCTATTTATCGCTTTAGATTCGCATGGGTGTTTTATAATGGTAACTGCGCCTCCGTGCCAAACGACTTCATTTGATAGACTGTGCTGTTTGCTTGGGAATATGGGAACACTCTTTATCACAATGTCTATTAATTATTATATTCTAATTAACTGATTTATATTGCTGTTTAGTGTTTATATACTACACCTAAAGTAAAGTGTCAGAAATCAATGCTGTTTATTTAATATTAGGTTATTGGACTACTTAGCACAATGTAGAAAAGTGAAAAGATGCAGTTTTTACCTTAAAAAGCTGGTGTGGCTTTTAAAATTTAATTTATAGGTTACAGTCATTTGGCAGTTTGATTCATAATATTCTTAAATGCAACCACATCATTTATTAGGCTGACAAAGAAAGCATGTAACACTGTGATATACAGTACGTACTGACTGATAATGTTATTGCCAGTTTATTTTTACTTTATTTATTTATAATTCCCATAAGGTATCATTGCTCCTTACACTTGGATTTATTGGGCAATGGGACAACCTCAGGTTTTTCTTTTGCCCCCTTTTATAGTGCATTGTTATACCTTTTTTATCTAAATTCTTCCTTGTGAAAAATATAGAAGTTTATTCTATAATAAATTGCTCTCACTCATGTTTTTTTTTTTTGCTGATTCTTTGCTTGGGTGGATTTGAGAGTGTCTTACGACGCTAATTCAGACTATGAGGAGCCTTGAGCTATTTATAACTCAAGCACAATAACTTGCTTTGGGGAAAATGTCCTAGTGAGTCATTCAGTGAAGTCCTGATTTATTAAGCAATATTATGGCATGCCTGGGAACAGTGCATATGGGTTATATCATAATACAAACAAACAGCAGTGTATTTTTATTCACAGCACACAGGCTACATGATACAGGCTTCTTGGACGGGTTTATTCACAAGAGTCTTGTGTTCACAGGAGCGTCTTGTTCAAGTAACACTTTGTCATGTGCATGTGTCATCTGCATATGAAGCCTGAATAAGATGGGAAAGGATTTGAAACAAAATTGCATGCCAGCAATAGTCTCATAACATGTACAACATGTAAAATAATAACCCCAGATTGTTTGTTTTGCACTAAGGTCTGATGCCAGCGTTCACACTTATTTAAATGAAACACACTAATAGAACAATACGATCGTTCCTTTTATCCCTCGTGTTTTTCATTTGCTAGATATTGGACTGAAAATTACTGCTGTTACTCAAACTAGGTATGACACCATACAAAAATATTGTTTGATAACAAAAATTGCTTATACATTTATCGTTACGCTATATTTGTAATATTCTTTATCAATTTGTTTTATTTTAAATTATTTTTGGAACTGATTTATTGTAGGAGCTTATTCAACACATTTTTTAAATGAATATAGCCAATATTATCCACCAATACGTGAGCTAAAAATCAACATTTTATAGTATCTATCAGTTCCAAGATTTTGGGGACAATTTAGCATAATGATATAATCATTTTTGACCAGCAACTCTAAATTAGGTAAAGGATTTAACATTTTCACATAGTCAAATTATTACATTTTGATGAAAATGATCAAGGCAAGTCTTTTTGTAGTTTGTAGCAGTTTCAGGAAAGTAAATAGTCATAGCTGATTTAATGTCGACTAAATTCAAATGGTGAGGACTTGAGCATAAATGTAAGTGTATACAATTATTTTACTGTTCTTATGAGTTTTTTTGATGGACACTTTTCTTCAGAGGTTATTTTTGGTTTACTTAGTTCAGCTTTACCTGTCACCCCCAAATAATTTCACTTATGCTGCATAATGTTTTCCAATACATAAGTTACATAATGGCAAAATTACAGACTTTAATGCAGTCGGCTGCTACATAGCTGCAAGTGACAGTCTGACTCCCGGTGAATGAGTCAGTTTGATGAGTTTGTGTGTGATAATGATAATGAGATCCTCATTGCATGCTTATTCATTTGCTTCAAAATGAGCATTTGTATATTATTTTTAAAAATCGAATCACTGCCATCTGTAACGTCATTATTCATCCCTTATCCATTATTATCATACATATGCTTTGTAAACCTAAAAAAACAGCTTCATCATTTTTTTACATTCATGTAATTCCAAATATATTTTGTACATAAATGTTACATACACTAAGATAATTTTGATAGAAACCCCTTTCATTTAGAAACTCCTAGTACATTTCACAAATAATCACAGAAACAAGAAGAAACACATTGAATTAAAAATGACATTTTGAAGTCGAAATACTGAATTTGTTTTATTTACAACTTTGAAGTACATTTATATTTAAGAGTATTTTTACAGGCTATTCAATAGTCTCACAAATAAATAAATAACAACAAATAAGCCATTATGCTGGTGTGTATAGCACTATGTCTCAGTGCTGTGTATCCCGTCCCACCACCCAGCCCTTTATACAATTCCGGCTGTTACTGTATTTGCAAAATCCTTATACCCACTTAGCAGCGACCCATATCTCAACGTACCGAATCATTGTCTTGTATCCCGCTGTCTGTGCTAATGCTGTTGATATTGCATGTGAGTGGTGGGCTACAGAAATGGAATCGGACTCCCTCAGATGTCCTAATTAATTGCCGGCCACATTTCGGCCTCTTTCACTCGGGCTGATTTACTCCCTCAATCATTGATTATTTAGGAGCTGTATTTTCTCTAGTGTACTCTCTTCCCAAAAGCACTCGCTCTGAATCAGTCAGGCCTTGTGCGCCAGCTCCTTTTAATGGAAATCCAAACCGATCGATGGACAGTCAGAGCAGCCCATCCCGTTGCAGGCTGGAGCTGTTATAATGTTGGACTGGACGATTCTCTCTTTTCAAGTAGTGGAAAAGCTGCAGCTCCACTGATGAAAGTGCATATGCTTATTATGCATCATATATCATAAGAGGCATGTTTCAACTAATTTGTTTTGAAATAAGTCTCTTCTGTTCATTTATTTGTTTTCAACATTGATAATAATCTGAAATATTTTTTGAGCATCAGATCAGCTTATTAAAATGATTTCTGAAGGATCATGTGACACTGAAGACTGGAGTAATGATGCTTAAAATCCACCTTTGATCACAGGAATAAATTACATCTTAACATATATTCACATAGAAAACTGTTATTTTAAAATTGTATTGTTTTTCACACTATTGCTATTTTAATGCATTTTTGATCTTAGTGAGCAGAAGAGACTTTAAAAATGTTTTTCTTGGTTAAATTGTTGTAGTTCAACTGTTGTAACAGTAATTTATATTATTAAATGGTATAAGGATTTGCTTCAGATTGTTGGTTAATATTTATTCAATAATAAAAAATCTTGAAAATGTTTTAAGCAAATTCTAGAATACAGTTTGTTTTTATTCCAGCACATCTTGCACAGACCCTTGAATGAAAACTCTGCGTGATTAAAGTGAAATGTATAACGAAGTCATTATTTTGTAGGTTCTTCAGACAAAGTGCAAATGGAACTAGATTTTGATATTTTCTGAAGAAAGTGTGTGAGTGCTGCTTACCTGTGCAGATCTCAGTGGCACAGTGCTGGGGTGCTGTGGGTGTTTGCAGAGGTGTTGCTAAAAAAGGCCGCTGCGTGTGGTTCGTAAGGAGCGCTTTGTTGAGTGGTACTACGCAGTTGCCATGGTGCATTGCTCGGTGGTTACTTACTGGCCCATCAAATAAATGCCCACCTGGGGCTGGGCGATAGGGAGTATAATAAAATCTTGATTTTTTTTTCCAGAACGTTTGGCAGATTCAAGAAAATTAATATATTTTTTTAACTACATGATTCAAGTAACATTCTCTTTATTAAAAAGCTCTATTCCAAGTTTAACACATGAAGAAGGTGCTTTTTGCACTGCGCTGCTTTTGCATCGTTTTTTTTCCTGTGGGAACATGCGCTTGATGGATGCGTTTGACCGCTGTGTTTGCGTCTCGCGTCTTTTGCAGTGTCTCGTGCATGAAAGGCCATTCTAAAAACGGCACACAAGTTAAAGGTGCAGTATGTAATATTGTCTGCTAGTGGTGGTAACAGGTACTGCAGTCCAAATTCAAAACATTGGAGAGAGTTGTTTCTTTTTCTTTCATTTCTCAATGACTCAATGCTCACGCGGGTTGACAGGTTGAGGACACGCAGGAATGAGCACAATTAAAAACAGAAGGTAACAAGCTTTACATTGTAAATTGATGAGTTGATGTATCTGTTTTAATATTTCTGTGGATGCTTGGGGCTTTTTAGATCTGGTAGAATCTGCAATCTCTGATCCAGTTTTTTTTTTGCTGCCTTCCATTGCTGCAATACACTGTGTGTTTTCTGGCGAACCGGGGTATCGAAATACTATTGGGTAATTTGGCAGTGGGCGGAAACGTACAGACCAAAACAAAAACAGACATTCCGACACAGAGCAACCATTTAACAGCAGAATAACTGGCTGTAGCACTGTTTTAGAGAAATTTAGCATGTTTCGGTAATGTTTTATTTTAACGCTGCAGTCTGTAACTTTTGGCGCTCTAGGGGTTAATAAACAGAATTGCATGCATCTTCTGGAAGAGCATTGTAGCCGGAGTAGGGACGGAATCGTAGAAAAACTTAATTTACAGCTTAACGTGGAATATCACTGAATTTGGATGAATTCATCAAAAGTAGGTCATTACACTTCAATCAAATCAAGATATGGACTAGTATTTGGAAATATTAAGCTGTAAACAGACAATTTAACTATGAATCCTGCATGTTCTACGTGTCTCTCTCTGTGTTAATGAATGGCGCAGTTTTGTTTACTATTCGTACTGAAGCACGCGTGACATTCGCGGTGATTTCAGCCTCTGCCGCCTCAATATATGAGTATGTAAATACATGAACAACGTCTCCAGAACTGCTCTGAGAGTCACTTCCTGGGCACTTTACTGATTCATTTCAGTGTCAAATCATACAAATCACACAGAAATGTTAAGGTATTCACGGCGACCCTTTCAAAATAAGAGTTTGGTTTAACTTGAAGACATTGTGGCAGAAATACATTATTATTGTTCAGCAGAATGTATGTAATACTACTACTAAAATGATTACTGGTTAATTATTATTAACCTTATTTTTTAAAAGGAATAATCATACAATATTTCTTCAACATTTTAATTTTAAATTCCCTTTATTTGCCAAAAAATTAAAATAGTTTATTTTCATTAATGAAGAGATAAATTCAAATGTCATGCCTTCGTTTGATAACGAGAAAAATTGAATTACGCAAAAACATTTAATAAGGTTATTGTAAGGATAAATGCAACTTGTTTTCATGCATTCAAATAATTAGACACACTAAACCACAGAATTGGTAACAAAACATAAGGTGGAATTTTTTTAACATTTAATACGGCCCTAAATATGTTCAACTTTTTATACATTTATATTCAATTGTTTAAGTTTAATGATTTTAATTAATTATACATGCTTTTTGATTTATAACATTTAATTTAACCATTAAGAAATATTTTAAAGGGGACCTAATATGCTCCTTTTTCCAAGATGTAAAATAAGTTTCTGATGTCCCCAGAGTGTGTATGTGAAGTTTTAGCTCAAAATACCTGACAGATATTGTTTTATAGTTTGTTAAAATTGCCACTTTAAGGGTTTGAGCCCAAACGCTCTGATATTGAGTATGTTGCTTTAAATGAAAATGAGCTGTTGCTCCCGGAGAAAAGGGCGGAGCTTCAAGATCTCAAGCACAGCATTAGCAGTGCTAGCCTTTGCAAATAAACATCCCACGATTAGTACAAGCCTGGTATCTTTATCTTTACAGAAAACGTACTGTTTCAAAGTCAGTCACCTGATTGTACAGTGCATAATAAATACAGGTTTATACACTACACAGACAAGGAGCACAGGATAAAAATAACAACATTGCTGGTCTCATGCTATCACAAACTTTATAAGTCCTACTCGTGATTATGAGCTCAACAAACTCAAGCGATCGACTCACATTGCTTTCAAATGTAACTTTTAACTACCACATTCCTATTCACGATCATTCATGAAGACAGCATCAGTGAAAACAGACAGAGACAATGGTAGGGCAATTTGTAAAACAAATGCGTGATACTTACTTTGTCTGAAGTGTTGGTATTGATCCCTACACGAATTGGGGACTTTACAGATTTTTGTCAATGAAACTTAACCACAGTGTCCTCAGCTCAGATGGAGGGAGTCTATAGAGACTCCTATGTTCGTTAGTGCATCCCAAAACACAACACTTGAAAAGTCTCTCTGGCGCTGACATTATGGCAAGCTGTTTTAACATTTAAAACTTTGTTTTGACTATCCATGAATATCTCCAGCAGCTACAGCAAGTAATCAGTAATGGAGGCGGACCGCAGCTTCTCACTCAGGGACGTTTCTATAGGGCAGCGTCACAAATGGGCGGGACTTTTCCCCCTCAGTGACATGAACAGAGGGAGAATAATCTGAAACAGCTCATTCTGAGAGACTGTTTATCATTTTTTTAGATTATATAAAAATTAGTGGGTGGATTTTTAACATTACAAGCTGGTTGTTTTCACACACTGAGGCCACACAACTGTGTTCAAACACCTTATAAAAGTGATTTTTGCATAATAGGTCCCCTTTAACAGAAAAAGGTGAATTTGGAAAAAAATTTAACGGATTTTGGGAAAAAATACAATGTATTTCATAGGGCCTGACCGGAGCTACTTCTCTCTGTTTAGGTCTATGACGAATCACGCAGGTACTGGGCTACTCCGCATCGGTTCCAACCAGAACCAGTCAAAAATAGTCTGAATATCAAAGCTTATTATAGGTGTACCGTAGTGATTCAGGATAAGCCAAATCATGGATTGGAAAATGGATTCATGATGTACTCGCTTATTATATACATTTTGTAAATGTTGAACACACAAAAAAAATTACAGACTGCAGCTTTAAAACCCGTTTAATCCCACGGGTCACAATAGTGACTGTAAAAAAATATAATGTATAAAGCTCTAAAAACCTTACTGGCTGATGTTTTAGTGCACTTCCTGCGAATATGGAAAAAACAAAGGGTCTCAATTAAATATGTGCAGTTTCACATGTTTAGTGCAAATTGTCACATGACCAGAGCAGTTTATTTCCTGTTTGCACCTTGAGAAGATGATAACTGCTTGTAAACATAAAGATATGACAAAGATTTTTGGTACACATGATCTATAGGTTTTCTAGTATTAATATATGCATTTGCATATATTCAGTTTTATTGAGTGTGGTCATAGAATGGGTAAACATGTTGACGTTCACAATAGTGACCGGTGGGATAACAGTATACAATATAAATCCAATTGCTAGTCAAAATTACACTATATTGCTATGCTTTAGTACAGTCAAAAAACTATATACAGCTCCTTTCAACTTGTGTCTCATAACCTTGCATTTTTCATATTCCATTGCCTCCATCTTGTGTTTTTCAATGCAAGAATGCATTCTGTGTGAATTGTAAGCAAGAAATATCCAGTCCTTCATACAGTGTGTCACATGTGATGAAAACTTTTGACTCGGGCATTTCAGAATGACTGAAACAATATTTTAGATGGTGTGCAAGGAGATTGGACCAGTCACATGATCTGTTCTTGAGGCACATGATGAGTGTGTTGAGCACATCAACAGTGATGAGTTGTTGTAGCACATGTGTGGAACTTATTCATGCATGTTTTCTTCTCTAAAACGTTGAGTCTGATCACTTTGAACAGTAATAGCACACCAGTCTTCACACCAGCCTTCACACTTCAACCATTGAGTTTGAGTCTTCATTTCATATACACTGTGGGTACACTAGGGACTGAGTATAGCGTTGACTTTATCATGCAGTTGCTCAATAAGGTCTAAGGTGCATAGCGCAACGATAGGTGTGAGATAAATCAAGACTTGGAGTTTGGTGTTTGTTTATTGATCCTTAAGCTGAGGTTAAATTTATATGACGCCATTTAGCTGGCAGGATATTTGTCCTAATAAGATAATTGATTGGTTGATTTAACAGCATTGTGAATCTATTGAGTGACTTCCACCAATGAGAAAGATGATTTTTGAGTCTCTATCACAGTCATTTGTTACAATAAGTAGCCACTAAAGAACAGAAAGAGATGATGACACTATTGGGAGCCTGTTTTCTTCATGGTGCTTAAAGAGGAAGATAGGTTTAGCATTAAAGACGGTCAGTTAGATGGCAGTGGCCTTGCTTAGTCAAGAGGAATAGATCAATGCATGCGATGGGAGGCTGCTTGAACTTTGCCTAGTAGGTCAGGGTTCTCAGATCACGAATGGAGTTATATATATACAGGTATAGGACATACGAGTGTCTACCAATAATATTTCATCATATTATTTAGCCGAATATTTAGATTATCTTTTTACCTTTGTAAGATTGAGCTGTGCAGGAACATACAAATTGAAGTATACATGTGGAGATGTTCAATATATTTCAAGAAAATAGGGGGAAAAGTGATGCAGTGCATGAGATGGAGGATCAGTTGTTGACAAATTTTTCTTCACTTTGTGCAGTGTGTAGTAATTCAAGTATGTTCCTGTGGCTCAGTGGTAGAGCATTGCGTTAGCAGCGCAAAGGTTGTGGGTTCGATTCCCAGGGAACACACATACTGACAAAAAATGTATAACCTGAATGCACTGTAAGTCGCTTTGGATAAAAGCATCTGTTAAATGCATACATGTAAGTAGTATATAGTGTTAACGTTACATCAGAAAAGCCTTTCAATGTCCATAAACTCGATAGTTAGCTACAAATAAGGAGCATTTTGCTAAAATATGAACTATATTACATGCTCATTATAATTTTATTCAACCTGTTCTTCAATATTTATGTAGCCTATGTTTGAGTAGATCCATCAAGAACACAAGTTATGACATCCACTGTTTAAATGTTTTATATTTAAACAGCAACTAGAAATATAATTAAATCATTATGTATATATAATTATACCATAAAGTTATATTTCTTGTTATAAAAAATAGCTTCCTTAGCATTTTTTTTTTTTTACAAGTTTTACATACAGATGACAATGTTGTCAAAACAACCCCAGTTCACGCGGATCTGTAAAAAGGACAAACAATGCTGTATTATTAATGCCAGGCCAGTAGTTGGCGATGTTACTTTGTAAAGAAACCTATAGACGGATGCCTGTTGGCTGAACACGCAATGCACATGTGCATAACATGAAGTTTCTCATTTGAAAGCAGCCACTTCCTTACTTGATCCCATACCCACTAGTTTGTTTCAATCATGTTTTGGCTCTTCGTGTCCTGTTGTCTTGAGTAATATAAATGACTCGTTGTGTGCTTTTGTTGTGCCAGCAGCTTTTAAAATAGCTGCTGTTACCCCCATACCAAAAAAGACAAACATTAATTATGAAAACAATTTCTGTCCCATTTCCAATCCCTTTTTATTACTAAAATTTTGGAGCGAGTTGTTGCTACTCAGTTAATTTCTCATTTAACTGAAAACAATCTATTTGAGCCTTTGCAGTCTGGCTTTCGTAAATTCCATAGTGTTGAATCTGCATTGGTTAAGATCACAAATGATCTGATAATTGCATCAGAATCTGGCTGTCTTTCAATCCTGGTCCTTCTTGATCTCAGTTCTGCTTTTGACACTGTAGATCATCTTCGTTTAATTACTCGTTTAGAAACTGTTTTGGGGTCTCTGATACTGTGCTTAAATGGTTTAGGTCTTACCTCACAGATCGTAAGCAGTTTGTTACATTGGGTGGATTTAGATCAGAGGTTGGTTTCGTGAAATCTGGAGTCCCTCAAGGATACATTTTGGGCCCCTTGCTTTTTAATATCTACATTTTCCCACTTGGTCAACTTTTAAGATCTCTTGGTTTAAAATGTAATTTCTATCTCAAATTTATATACACGCAAAACCTGATGATACTGTGCCTATTGATTTTCTTTCTCAATGTGTTTCTAGGATAACGGAATAGATAGCGTAACATTTTCTTTGTCTCAACAATGAAAAGACTGAGATTATGCTCATTGGTTAACTCCACCTGTTGCGTAAAGCTGGTACGGTTTCTTTAATTGTTGATGATTCTTTTATGGAATCTCGGACAAAATAAAAAAATCTAGGGGTAATATTTGATTCTAATTTAACATTTGAGCCTCATGTTCTGAACACTGTTAAAACATCTTCTTTCATCTTAGAAAAATTGCCAGATTACGTCCAATGCTTTCTTTCACTGTTGCTGAGAAGTTGATGAAGACCTTTGTTTTCTCTCGAATTGACTATTGCAATGCTCTGTTGGCTGGGGTTTCGAAAGCTACCCTAAACAAATTACAGGTTGTGCAAAACTGCTGCCAGAATCCTATCTAAAACAAGGGTAGGGGATCATGTCACTCCTATCTTGGAGTCTTTGCATTAGATTCCTGTTAGGTTTAGGGTTGATTTTAAAATTCTGATGCTCACTTACAAGGCCATACATAGTTTGACACTGCAATATCTGTCAGAGCTTTTCATTTCATATACCCCAAGGTGAAACCTTCGTTCGTCTGATACTGGATTGTTAATTGTTCCGTCTACCCACCTAAGATCGATGGGGGATAGGGCTTTATCTAGGGAATAGGGAATTCTCTTCCTACTAAAATAAAGCAGGCAAATTCTCTTAACATTTTTAAATCTTGCCTTAAAACTTATTTCTTTAGGGTAGCTTTTATTAGAATTTTTATATTGATTGAATGTGGTTTGAATGTGTTTTTGCTTATTTTCATATATTTTTATATGGTGTATTTTTTTATTTGCAAAGCACTTTGAGAAGTAACATTTAAAGGCACTATAGAAAAATAAAGATTATTATTATTATTATAATATTAGCGTTTTCACAAAGTAGCATTTTCGTAGTTTACAGTGAGACAATAATGGTATAGTTTTCAAAAACTTACACTTTGAAACTTATTTTCAGGCCTCTAAAATGCTGCCGTCGTGTAAATGAACGGGCAAAATGCATAAAAAGTTTTTGTTTAAACACCCCCTAAATTGAGAGAGACTTTTTCCTTGTGTTCCTGTGGCTCAGTGGTTAGAGCATTGCGTTAGCAGCGCACAGGTTGTGGGTTCGATTCCCAGGAAACACATGTACTGACAAAAAATGTATAACCTGAATGCACTGTAAGTCGCTTTGGATAAAAGCGTCTGCTAAATGCATAAATGTAAATGTTGAAAAACAGTTGACATGTTCTATACCTGATTGCATATGTATCTAAATGAATCAGTACCAAATGGAACTGAATCAAGATTTAAATAAATCTAATTGAATCGTGAACTTTGTCTCCACACCCAGCCCTAATATTTGCAGTCTGGAGAAGTTGGCGCAGTAGTTGCAGAAAGTCAGAAGAAATCTGCAGATTCCAGTTGACAGATTTCGCAGAAAATCGAGCAGTATGATGGACACAGACTCAACCCATCCATCCAGAAGATTTTAAACACGTCTGATATTTGAACTGATTTTAAAGCACACGTTGTTTTCATCTGTCATGTGTCTCCAAGGCACGTGTTGCATATATACTGCATGCCAAAGCATTTTAGCAAGTACAAGCTGAGTATCGGTGCGTCCCTACATCCCTGCCATTTTTGACTCCACATGAAAAGGCTGCACACAACACTTCTTGCTACACTGTAGAGTGTCATTTCCCAAACCCACAGCCGTTTCATCCTCCCAGAGTTCCCGTCTTCTCTGTCACTGACAGCATCATGACATCTCTCTGCCTTTGATAATACGCAAAGAAATATTCATCACTTCTGCCCTTGAGAAACAAACTTTGCTATAGAAATAACAGCGATACTTGGCTCCGAGCGGGCCGCCAACGCATTTTTAGCTCTCTGTGCTCAGTGCCACTGCAATTTTCTGCACTTCAGCCGTTGTGCGTCGCACAGCATTTTTCTTTTGTGTGAAATCTGATTGAAAGTGCTAGAAAGGGCTTGACTGGAGTGGATGAATTGGGCAGTGTTTATCGGAGAGAGAAGAGAGAGAAAATCTGTTTTCATTTAAAACGAGACGAAAAAGTCTCCTGTCTGACTGTGCCGCTCACCCACATCTCTCACAGCGATGTGCTGCGTCAGAGGAACCGACGTGTGTTCATTTGTACTCTTTCCCTTGCATCCTCTTTTGAGGCTGCCGACTCAGCCGCCATCACTAAATAAAGAAACAAATCATTTATTCAGCAGCCTGCAAGGCACTCTACGGCCCTATGACCTGCCTGTCCAGGCCCAAAATAGAGACGGTCTGTGTGGGGTGCTGGACTAAGTGATTCAAATCCCACCACACTGGAGTGGCCATTAGTTACAGAGTGATCCTTACAAGACACGAAGTGCATTTAAAGGAATAGTTTGCTTGAAATTAAAATGCAAACACATTTACTCACCCTTTTGTCATTCCAAACATGCATGAATTTTTGTTTTGTTTTATTAAGTGGGACACTAAAAGAGAAATTCTGGAGTGCCACTTGCAGTTTCAAGCAGTGGGAACTGACTAAATGCTTCACCATAAACACATCACGAAAGTATGGCTTGTGTTCCAAGTCTTCTGAATGTATATAATGGCTTTTATTTGTGAGAAACAGACTGACACAGAAATAGAATGGTTCAACTGATCAGTTTGGTTCACAAATGAATCGTTCAGAGGATTTTGTGCACCTGATCAAATGATTAATCCCTCTCAAAAGAAAAACTGTCCAAGAAAAATAACTTTTGCTCTGTTACTCTGAATCTCTTTATTTTCACTTTTGAACAATTTAATGCATCCTTGCTAAATACAATTATGAATTAATGAAAATAATGAGAAACAAAATAAATAAATACATTTCACTAACCCTAAACTTTTGAACAGTAGTGTAATTGCAAGGAAAAGTGAGTAAACAAATTTTCGTATGAAAGTAAGTCATGATCTTGCATAAACAATTAATGATTAAATAAAAATATCCATATTTTGTGTGAACTGTTTCTTTAAGTCTTTCCCCTCTGTTGGAAAGAGGAAGTTGACTGGGCTTTGGACTCCAGCAAACAGCATTACTCCATCAGAAGTGCAGCGTTTGAGTGATGTACCCTGAATCGGAAGAGTAGCTAATTAAAATCAGTGCATATTTGGAACACAACGAGCATACTAATAGATCCAGAGTATTGCACCAGCGTTCTGGAGCATTCACTACTACCTTCTGAAGTATGACTCATGTCTGGCATGCCGTACTTAGCGCAGAGTTACATTTCTGAGTGCTATTGTCTCTGGATGTTGGTGTTGCATTAGTAGTGGTGGTGGTGGTGGTGGGGGGGAGTGGAATAAATGACAGGTCTATAGCATTCTGTAATCTAACTAATGGTGAACCTTGTTATAACCATACAGGGCAGTCAGTTGTGATTTAACGGAGAAATATTTTTAGTGGTGTTTGCTATTACTATTGTACACACTTAGGGTTATGAGTTCAAATCACAAACCCTAAGCAGAGACGCCCAGTGACTTGGATCAATACGTGATCACCTTGCAACCACCCTATCACCTTAGCATCCACATAGCAACATGCTAAAATGAATTCAGAACACCCTAGCAACCACCCAACAACACCCTAACAATACCAATTAATGGCCAATATATTAGTGCATTCCTAATGGTTTGTGTATTTGCCTGCCTGTGCTTTGATATGTTTATGTCAGGTCTGTTTACCTCACCAGTTGTTGATTCTCTTCGCCGAATGCTCTGCAAGTCTTGCATGGAATGGAGTGTGTCCCGCTCTACTGGGGTATGGCCTACTTACGGCATGTGCGTGTGTGTGTTTTGAGAAGCTAATAAGGCAGTCTTAGAGCTGCTTACATGGAAGCAGGTCAGTTGGATTCCTCTCGGTGAGAGCCTGTGATCTCTGCTGCTGTCTGATGGCTGTGTAAGGGTAGTCTCCAGCGGGCCCATCACAACACTGCTCAAATCAATGTACGGGAGCAGATTTGATTTATACCATCTGTCCTAAAGTGGGACTGGATGACGGACCTTGCTAGCCTGGCAACAACAGGTCAGAAGGTGCAGTCATTCAAACTAGCGCAGCGGGGCGACATAAAATAAGACAAAACGGGCATTAAAATAAGCTCAAACAAGCTCTTTTTTAAGAGCAAGGGTTCCCTCTGTTTTGAAAATCCTGAATCGGTGTAGTCTAATATTTCACCCTAAAATCATTCTCTATCATATTTGATACACAAATTTCTAAGGCCTCTAAATGATCAATATGAACAACATTTTGCTGAAATCTACTACATGCCTTCTGACTCTAATTGATAGTTTTGAGTTGTTTAGCAAGTAAAATGCCTTTTAGTATAATTGTCCAAATGTCCCCCTTCAGCTCGTTCTCTTTCTGCTGTGAAATCTTTGCTGATTTTCATAAAGCAAATGTAAGAATAAGGCCCAATCCCATTTCTACCCCTCACCCCTACACTTACCCTAACCCTCCATTTGGTGTGTTCACGTGAAGGGGTTGGAGGGGTAGGGGTAAGGGGAAGGGCCAATAGCCCTTAAAACAAAGATTTTTCTTGACCACACGGAAGTAGAAGTAGAAACTGGATGATGGGTGGAATAATTTGCATCGCCACATGTTTTTCATATATATATATAATAGATCTTAAGTCATGAAAACTAGAATATTAAGTCAGAAGAAAACTTTAAATATTAAATGCGTTGTTGTTGGTGGTGGAATTATTACAGACATTAAAACATGTTCGTTTATAGTTTATTTGTACCTTCACAGCCGGTAATTAGTCAACCTGATGCTGTTCTAAAGCCAATTTGGCTACCTACCTAGATCACAAATGAAGACATCAAAACAAAAAACTTGCACTTGTCAATTTAATAAATTGCTAACTTTTCCAATCTTTTTACAAACATAAAATGATCCCAGGCAACTCATTCCATATTCCAAGTGTGCAGAAGGCATACTGTAGGGTTTGCAGAGAAACAATATCGAAAATGAAGCATTAAGGGAAAATCTTCAGTCATTGCATTCGTGCATTTATACGACTAGTGCACCGGAGAAGCACACAAGTCATTTTGAAACATAAAGATAAATAAAATAGTGACTTGAAACACAATATTTTCTTTACTGAGGTGAATATCTCTGTTCTGATACAGCCCAGAATGCGCGCAAATAGCGCTCTCTGATAATCACTAAAAGCTGTCACTCACTTAAATTCATTGCAATCTCACGACATTCCGTTAATAAGCTCTACACTGCGCAATGAATCCCTTATTGACATCGTATCTACACTTTGTTATAATGAGACGATTCCCAACCTTGCAGAACTCAGCACTTGACAAAAACACGGCATTTTGATCTGTAAGTGGACTCTAACTTAAACACTTCTGGTCACTGCGTTCAAGAAATCAGTGGATGTGTCTGTGAACAGCTACATTGCTCAATGCTGCAAATGTGTTTCGCCAATATCAGATGGGGGCTCCCTGATTCCCCGGGGCCCTACATGACCGTTTACCTCGCTCGCTTATTGGTTAAGTCCGCCCCTGCATATGCATATATATTAATATAGAACAAAAGTTTTTTTTTTGAGCAACTGGGATCATCCCATCATGGGCATCCCATGTATGCCTATCATGGGCATGCATCGAGTTGGTGCCCTACGCATAATTGCAGTCCCCCCAATAAATAGAAATCGCAAAATAGTTTTCTCAATTAAGGCCAATTTGAGAGAGAGAGAGATGAAAGCTGCGTGTATGCGCATTAGGGGTGTGCGATATAGAAAAAAATAAAAATATCTCAATATTTTCTGGGATTTTATGGATAACGATAATTGGATTATATTTAGCTGATTGTGTTATTGTGCTGGTATCTTAAGAACTGCCGTGGACAGCTGACTCTTAAAGTTTTTGATGTTGATCAGTTCACACTGATAGAAATTCATCTTTTCCAACAAGTTTAAACTGTTTTTTTTACATTTTATGGGCAATTTTACCTTTTTAAAGCCATTTTTTTTCAAAAAATGATCTTTTGAGTCAGATTGTTACATTTAATCAGTGAATTAGAATGATAAGACATTCGCGCTGTTACCAAGCAAATTAAATAAACACAGAATCTGCATCTGAAGTGGCATCTAGATGTATTTACTCACTGAAGACATGAATACATTAAACCTACAAATTACAAATGCATAAATAATGTTTTGATAGATTAAACATAAAACGTTGAATACTAATATTTGAAATTAATTTAAATAATCAAATATATTTTAAACGTGAAATTAAAACCGCCAGTAGGTGGCAGCAAGTCACTGTTAATAAGTGAGTCATTGCGATTGAACCGAATCATTTAAACAGTTGATTCATTCAGGAACGAAACGCTGTTATGTTGCTATGAGACGCAATACAGTGCTGTGGCTGTGTTTAGAATGCTTTTTTGTTATCGAAATAGAGCAAAAACAGGCAATATGGTGTCTAAAACGTAAGTCTCTTAATTATCTTCTTGTTTATTGAACTGTTGTAAAAAGTCAATTTCACATTTGTAATCATGGTATTTTATGGAGAAAAACGTCACTCTTCGTGTGATATTGATTAACTATATGAAGTGGAGTAAATATATACATTTTCTGCCCTCATGTCTAGATGTTGTGGTCATTCTAAATGCATGGACTGAATCATGCCGTGAAAGAACACATTATAAATGCGCACTAGTCTAGACTTCATCACATAATGTATGCGTGCACTCATTGGAAAATGTTTTTTCTAAAATACTCGATAATGTCAAATCACACATCGTTAAAACAAAAATTCAGATATTATTACAGACGATATATATCGCACACCCCTAATGCGCGTCTGAGTTTACGTTAAAATACTGCGATTTTTATCCTCTCATTGCTGGAAAATATAATGTAGCGATTCAGTATTTTAACTATTTTATTAATAAAAGTCGCTGGGCAGCGTTTATTTGCTCCTGGATGTGTGTGTGTGTGTGTGTGTGTGTGTGTGTGTGTGTGTGTGTGTGTGTGTGTGTGTGTGTGTGTGTGTGTGTGTGTGTGTGTGTGTGTGTGTGTGTGTGTGTGTGTGTGTGTGTGTGTGTGTGTGTGTGTGTGTGTGTGTGCGTCAGTAAGCGGCGCATTAATATAGAACAGTAACTAAAGGCTCCAGCACACCAGTATAGTGGTGTCCCATTTCTTAGGGGAATATTTTCACCCCTACCCCTAGACACTCTGTTTCAAGGGACAAGGGGAAGGGGTAGGTGCAGGGGTATAAAATAGAATTAGGATTGGGCCTAACTTTTAAATTGTTTATACTATTTCAAGATGAACACTTACTGTACTGAAGGTATTTATATGCCGATGAGAAAGGCACCTACCATTTGTCAATAAAACACAAGATATAACAGGTAGATAACCACAGTCCTAATTTATTCAAAAAGTATTAATATTCCAAGTCTTCTGAGGCAAAACAATTAATTTGTGAGATGAATAGACGCGATCACTGTCCCTGTCTGCTGTAACGTTCATCCTGTGAGCTGCAGTCTGCGCAAATAAAAAAAATGCTGCCAGACGAATCCTTACGTCAGCCTTGGTTGTGAAATGCTATTGGCTTTAGTGTGTCTCGTGAACGATTGCTTCATGCAGAGGGGTATCATTTTCAGCGATTAAAACCTTATGTTTTACTCTCTTCTTCGCATAAAATATCATATGGCTTCAGAAGACTTGTAATGCAACACGACTTGTTTGTAATGCGTTTGTACTGCTTGTTTATGGTCAGTTTTTGCAATAAATACCTGTGACTGCACTCATATTAGCCTGTTACTTGTTTTATATTGTTCAGAAGTGTGTAGGTTTAGAATAGGAGTGGGGTTAGGTGCTCCAATGAAAGTATGCATTTATATACAATTATATATATATATATAAAAATATGTATAATATAATGTTATATTATATAAAAAATATATATAAAATATTTTTTACAAATGCATGCAAATCATTAAATTAAGACAAACAACTGAAAAACTGCACTTAGAAAAGTGACGCTCAAAGGAAACCCCTGTGCATCGAAAAATGTACCTTGATTGTCAAAAAGCAACACCAAGACTTCCTGACCAAGCAAAAAAAATGGTCAATATTGTCAATATGTGACGAGTTGGGAGTGAGAACGTGTTGGATACATGCATACATTTGCTCAGTTTGAGCTTCTATATGAGCCATACAACCCTGATGTATCATATAACAACAAAAACAAAACTGCACATTTTGTTTGTTTTTAAATATTTTATTTTTTGTAGATATTTTATTTATCAGTGTCAGACCTCTGTCATGTGTGTCTTGTGTTCCCGCCTCTTGTTTCCTTATATGGTTAGTTTCCTGTCCTCGTTTCATGTCATTATTAGTTAATTCGGTTCCAGGTGTGTGTGATTATGTGTTTATTATCCGGTGTATTTAAGTCCTGTCTGTTGAGTTCCATGGTGTCTGGTCTACTCGTTATTCCCGGTGTTTCTGTCTGTCTACATTGCCCTGTCTTCCCTGGATGTCATCATTAAAGACTCTTATTTTGAAGTAGCTCGTCGTCTGCGTGTTCCTGTTTCCTCCCTGCTGTGTGCACCGTGACAATCAGGGTTTATGGCTTTAATTGTGATTTCTAGACCTGGAAATGTCATGTAAATTAATACAATCATAAAACTGGATATTTCATAATGAATATACATTTTTGTAGTTATGCCAATCTCTAATCTTAGTGAATCAATAACAACTGTAAAAGTAATGGGGCCTTTGATTATTGTTGAGGACAATTGTTGGAGTCAAAGAGGCTGAGAATTATTGCACTTGCAGCTCCAAATAACTAGATTTGAAGATGTAAGCTAGATGTAGGAGGTTTTTAATGTACTGCTGTGCAGTTGCTTAAGATGTTCTAGGTGGTTGCTAGGCTGTTGCTTGCTGTTGTGCAAGGTGTTCACACTGACTAATGTATTTTAAACAGACTTTAATGGAGCCCAGTGGTTGACAAAACTGCTGTCCTACTGTATAACTACAGACATTATATAACTAATGCAATGTGCATCTTTAACTACACATTGTCATATGCATAACCAGTCATTCCTTAAAAACTAGCCTGTCCTTAAAAACATCTCGGCGTAACCCTTGTTCTCTGAATAGGAAAGGAGACAGCTGCTGGTCCACATTGACTTTGATAGTATAGGGAACACTGTGGACCAGCAACTGTTTGGTTTCTTCAAAATAGTGTTTATGTTTAACAGAAGAAGGAAACTCAGGTTTAAAACAACTTTTGTGTAAATGAAGGTATACAAATAAAACACTAACCTATTTTAATTCTCGGGTGAATTATTCCTTTAATGTTAATAAAACACCAAACACAAATTGAAAAATCACTTCTCTTGACTGAAAAACTTCAATACAGTTTATTTAATAGAAATCAATCTATATTCTGTTTTATTGTTATATTTGTTCATTCAGTTTCTTGAATTCTCCTGCTTAATACACCTATTGTAGCCTATTGGTTCTCATTTTTTATAACAAAGATAAAATTATGACAAAATTTTTATCTTAACTTTACTAAATACGTTTTATGTTATTTGTATATTATGTGCCATCCTTTTTTGATATTTTGTTACCTTGAAAGGCTTTGTCTTTATATAGAGAAATTAGTTTGACAAAGATTTTTATCTTCACCCACTTTGTAATTCTCAAACAGCTTGATATTTTGTTATGAAAGGCTTTGTCTTTATAATAAAATATGAATCGTGTACCCTGAGGGGGAACAACACCCCCCCCCCCCCCGGTCCACGACTGTGCCCTCGTAACGCCATTTCGCCCCACGTGAACACTTACTGTGTTCATTTACACATGAGCGGCTCATTTTTAAAACACAACATCCAGTGTTTCAGCATCTCAAAGTGGTTCGGTTCTTAGTAGATGTTGTTCCACATTAACTCTTAATATGCGTTAATATGCATTAACGCTTTAATATGCATTTGGCAACAAAAGTGCCAAACATTCTTGTGATGAGATGTGCTTATAAACAAAGGAGAAACTTTATGGACTCCCTGCCGTTTCCGTCAAAACAAAAGTTCAGTGGTTTAACATTTGAAAATGAAGTAATTAAAACAGCCATAAATATTGGTTTTGCGAGTTTACAGTTGTAATGTAAATTTAAAAAAAAATGTATTTGTATTTTACAGGGAAATATTTCAATAGTATTTCAGTAATTATTTTAGATTCGTTTTACACTTTTTATACTTATATTTAATATGAATACAATTAGTGTTGTTTAAGTAATAATAATAATTATGATTATTCATTATTTTATGAATATTTATTAATAATAGTAGTGGAAGTAGTAGTAGTATTTTATAGCCATATTGATATATAATCACAAAGTTTTGGTCATCCCTACAAACAACTACAGAAAACATGACATTTTTAAATCACATTTTAAATGGCAATCACAATATGTATCAGAAACATAGCATCAGAAAGATTTTGTAGATATTTGCATGAGCCATTAAGTTCTACACAACATTTTTATATAGTTGTGAATATGATACACCCTATTTATTACCACCAATCAGCTAACGTGTAATATATTGTACTGGCTTTAGGTGGCACTGTGTTCTCACTATCACAGATGCAAACACACGCACGCACGTACGCATGCACGTACACACACGCACGCACGCACGCACGCACGCACGCACGCACACACACACGCACACACCACACACACCACACACACGCACGCACGCACGCACACACACAAATGCCCAGAGTTAATCTGTCTGCTTGAGAAAGAGACTGTGCACACACACACACACACACACTGGATGTATGAATATTTGTGAACGCACACATGCTGGATTGCCCACACGAGCTCAAGGAAAGGTGCCCAAACACGCATACATTTATTGCACACATGATGAGACATCCAACTTCTACATGCTGATGCATCATGTCCAGAGAGGTTTATTTCACTGGGATATTGTTCCCGCTTTGTTCCTGGAGTTTGCCGGGGCAAAGAGGAAGATGATTACGCTGAAATCCAGACTTGGGTGCTTGGAGAAGGAGTTCCCGGGCCGTACGATTGCTAAGCAATAACCGCCATGCAGCCAGTAATCAGCTAAGTACCATAATCCTCCTTGCAGGGTAAAGTCGTACTTGACCTCCAGCTATATACAGCCTGTGATAACAGCATTAAACGGTAACACCGCTCTCCACTCCCAAAAGCCTTTGCACCTTGTGCGTTCAGGCCTCTCGGCACCCCTCGGCGCCTCTCGGCCCGCTCCGGCTTTCTAGATTTGGCTCTTTGCTCCGGTGTGGCCTACGTCTGCGAGAGCTTGCTGGGAGGGGTGGAGGACGCACTAAGCTAGCAGCTGCTGTGGACTAGTGCATGCGTTTCCTGGAGCCGTGACCTTGTTTCACCCCTCCGCCTGGACCTCTTCTGCCCCTTCAGCGACGTGCGGTGCAGTGCATTTGATGCAGCCGTGCGGTCGATATGCTCGCGCCCGCAGCCCAGATGTGCAGCTCTTGAGTGACAGGTGCGTGCACGTGCGACGCACTCGGCCGTGGAGGATTGTTTTTTTTTGCCGGTGCAGCATTCGTGTGATAGTCGAGCGCCTCTCGCTGAATGCTGCTTAGTTGACGGTTTTGTGACAGATGTGCAGATGCAGTAATGCTTGCACAGAACTGGCCGTACAGTTGGGAAAGCTTATCATCCATGAGGTTTAGGGCTGTTTACATCTCGTGATACCATGCGTTGGGTATAGAATTAACACTTATTCTGTTTGTTTTCCTCGTTTTGTCCCATTAAGATGCTGTTTTGAGCATAATTATAGGTTTGAGTCCCTTGCTATGCAATTATTATTGTAATACACAGGTACACTGAATGTTACAATATTTTCAAATAGAAATAAGTTATTTTAAATTGTAAATAATATCTCACAATTTCACAGTGTATTTTTTATTAAATAAATGGAGCCTTGGTGAGCAAAAGAGACTTGTTAAACAATATACAACAAATTAAACCCAAACCTCTGAACGATATTGTGATCATACAAAAAAAAAGAGTGCATTTGAAAATAAGAAAATATTGTTTTGTGGTTTATTTTTAATATTGTGCATTTTATTTAGGTCATACTTTATTTTAAGCTCCTATTCTCGCTATTAACAACCATTAACTATGACGTTGGCTTCAATTAATGTGCTGCTTATTAAGAGCTAGTTAGGTGGTTGTTTTGTGTAGATATTGGGGATGTAGATAGAATATGCAAAATATGTGCTTTAGAAGTACTAATAAACAGCCAGTATTTTAATAATAAGCAACTAATTAATAGTGAGAAGGGGTCCCTATACTAAAGTGTTACCTTTATTTACAGCAAATATTTCCATAGGTACTTTTTACAGTATTTTTTCCACAGTAAATTTGCATTTACAGATGAGCGTGTGTTCAGGAAATTGACCAACGTTTCGACTTTGACAATTTTTGATTTTGAACTATGACGTCAAAAGGTCAAATAAAAATAGATGTTACAAAACCTCATTTATTAGCATTTTAATCTACATGTTCTAATGTGTGATGTGACTCTTTTAGCTGACTGGCACTCCGTCCTATTTTTGTAACATTGCACAGTTGCTCCAGTGAGTTTATATATTCCCCATTGTGTGTTTATTTACAAAGATCATCTGTGAATTTATTGCTATGAATTTTAATTGTTATTTATTTAAATAACTTCATGGCTTTTACTTAATGAACATAACTGTTGACTGCAGAAATATGTTGAAAAATCACTTTGGATGCAAATATAGTGATATGTACCTGTAGTTTCATTTGATTTGTCTTCTATGCCTCATGCACCATTTCAGTGGAAATGAGGAATTATTGGGATCTTTACTACCTTGGCCATTGCAGTAATTTATTGCATTATTTTGTTATTTTGTGGGGTGAGCCGACATATGGCAAACAGAAAATACCATTATGTGCACAGTCTAGTCTCAGCTGTGAGCAAAATGTCAAAATGGCCTTTATTTTAATGCAAACAGCCGCTGAATGTTGTAATGATTTTGTCTTGGAGTTTAGTTTCTCCTGCGATGTTGTATCTGTGTGTCGGGCTGCTCTGATTTGAGAAGCTCTTAGGGCTTTGCACAGAGATAAAAAAGGCACAAATCAAGGAATAGTATAACTCATATTGCAGCATGCATATGATGACACAATGGATGATGTCACATTTACATTTAGAAATTCAGCAATCATTTAATGCTGGGATATGGTGCAGCTCAATTTTGAACTGCTGCTGACTCTGCACATTCATTTAATGATTTATTGCCCACGTGATAAATAATACATTAAAAATAAGATGTTTGCCCATGCAAAAGCAGCACCATAATGCTAATGTATTATAGGTGGTTGTTAGGGTGTTTCTACGTGGTTGCCAAGTTGTTATCAGAATTTTATAGCGAGTTGCAGATTGGTTTTTAGGTCTACGGGATGCTTTTATCCACCTGTCTGCAAGTCAAATCACTTAGAAAAGTAAGACCAGTGTTTTGTTTTGATCATTGTGATACAGTTTTATTTACATTGTGTCCTTTTTTTTAGTAACTAGATTTTCATTTTAATTTGAGATAAAAATGTAGTTTCAATTAAATTATAATTTTTTAATGTCTGTCGTTTTTATACATTTTGATTACAATTTTAGTTTTAATTATTTAAGCGCATCAAGTTAAACTAAATTGAAATGCTTATTTTTAGTCATTTTTGCATTGAATTTTAGTAAAAAAAATTTAATTAAAACAACAAATTTAATGTCTGAGGTTTAAAACTATACATTTCTTTTTAGTTTTAGTTATTTTGGTGCATCAAGTTATACAATTTTTATGGTTTAAGTTTTAGTTAACTATTAATAACCTTGCACCTCTTCACAACAAACCACATGATTTGTAGTTTCATTCATGCCTATAAAACAAACTATGAGAGATCATTCACACTCAACTTTAACACTTAAGGTTATGGTTTTGTTCAAATCACAAACCGTAAGTATGAGCAATGGCTGTTTACTTTAACAATCTCTTTCCAGCTGTGGGAGAGTTGCACCATCTACTGTAAGTGAGAATGCCCGGCGTGATATAACATAGTAATGAGAGAGAAACAGAAAGGGAGGGAACTAAACGCATCTGGCTCTGTCTTGGCGCTGCAGTGTTTCTCTAACTCCATGTGACACACTTCCCGTCATGACACTGGCCAGAGCCGAACACTCTGCCCTTACAGGTTAACTGCTATGAAAGCCATGGCTCAAAGGTCTGTTATGGCAGACAGGTCCCAGACCACCAAACCCCACCCAACTGGCCACTCTCACAGAGCTTTACAGTCCCTGTGGGCTCCTCACGATGAAAGAGCTCCAAGGCAGGAACAACAGCGATGCTTGTTGAAGTATACCTGCTTAAAACAAGAGAGTCCTGAAGCCAAGCGGGGATAGACTCATTGGCAGTGAACTTGAGGTGACTGGTGGCGTCGAACAGTTTAGTATGTTTCAGTCTGAGGGACTAGAAAGACAGTGGAAGGCATAAATTAGGCATGGATTAGGATACTGTGCTCCTTCAGGTTTTTTTTTTTTTAGCTGTTTTTGAATGCAAGAATACATTCTTTGTGTAAGTAATTATACAGGGCTTCATTAAGCCAGAATATATGCTCAAACAACTCCCCTCTAGGTAATTTTGAATGTATGTAGTTTTGTACAACCCTAGTGTGAATCACTCGAGAAATTAAGCTCATTTGTGATTGAATACAGTGTTAGTCTCACCTCACTGCATTGTCCACTTACACTGACCTCATTTCCTTTTACATTCTTAGAAACAGAAGCCCGTCAGCATCCAGGGACCCCAACGCGGCATATAACCAAAGGGAGGGGGAAGGAGGACTGCAGTATGCCCCGGCTGAAGGAGGCATGCCCCGCTCTCCGTCCGACTACGGACGTGACCCTGGCCATTCGCCGAGGAGTTCAAGAATGTACAATGAGGTGGGCGGTTATCAAAACAGCCGAGGACACTGGCACTCGCAAGGCCAGCGTTTGGATGGCCAGCTAGAAGACTATGAACTCCAAAGACGCCGTGAGGAGGAATACCAGGCCCGATACCGCAGCGACCCCAACCTGGCGCGCTACCCAGTCAAACCCCAGCCCTACGAGGAGCAGATGCGCATCCATGCCCAAGTGTCACGGGCTCGGCACGAGCGCCGTCATAGTGACGTCTCGCTCGCCTATACAGAAATTGACGAGCCTCTGCATGGGCCCGCTGGGCGGCAGTCGCGCCTTCCTCTTTCGGGAGGCCCAAGTCAACGCTCATACTCCATGGACAGGAGCTCGCCGGGACATCGGATGTCGAATAACAGCCCACCAACACCACACCGCAGCCCCGTGCTGGGCGACAGCCGACGAGGACAGGCGGAGCCAATGAGAAAACCCATACCCCAACAACAACACTTGGACCCTAGCTCCGCCATGCGCAGGAACAAACAGGACAAAATGGATAGCATGCTACGAAACGACTCTCTAAGCTCGGACCAATCCGAGTCAGTTCGGCCTCCTCGACCGCACCGCAGCAAACGCCTTGACAAGCTCAGAACCATGGGCAGCTTCAGCAGCTCAGAAGAGGAGCTGGCAACCACGCCGGAGTACACCAGCTGTGAGGATGTGGAGCTGGAGAGTGAGTCCATCAGCGAAAAAGGTAAACGCTGCTGACTCTGAATGGAATTATTGAATTGCTGATTGATAAACGTTGCAGTGTTTTAGGGAGAAAAGTTGCATTAAACGTTTCTGGAGTCTCAGATGTGACTCCAGTCATATCAGTTTCCTAGAAAGAGCCATGCCTTCATGGTAAGTACCACGTTGCTCCAGAGCTGGTGGTGGCAGCAGAGAGTTCAATGGTGTTGTATGGATTATTTAGAGCCTGTAAAATATAGTGGAATAGCTTGTTTGCAATCATGTGATTCTGATGACGCGTGAAATGCAGCTGGAGGGCAGGAAGTGATTTTTCTATATAGGAATTGCTAGCACAAATTCAAAATGCTTATATTTTGCATTGTTTATTGATGCTCAAATCGGTCAAACTGAGAACCCACAAGGAGCTTTTATCATGTACGAAAATGTGTTGTTCATAAGGGGGAAAAGGCAAGACATTGACTGAAAAACGCCTGTAAACTTGCATCTGTAGTCAGGAGGAGCCGAGTCGGATAATGTTCAACAAATATTCGAACATGATAAAAGCTCTTGCGGTTTCTCAGTTTGACCGATTTGAGCATCCATAAACAACACAAAACCTATAGTAATTTTGGCTTTCTGCTAGCTATTCCTATATCGATAAATCACTTCCTGCCCACCAGCTGCATTTCATGCGTCATCAGAATCACATGATTGCAAACAAGATAATACCTACTGCATCCGAAATCATGTACTCTCTGAATAGGTACTTCTTTTGAAAAAGTAACTACTTTGCGACTGTTAAAAAGTATGTTCTATATAAAATGAATTTGTGCAGTATGAATATAGTATGGATACACTGTTGCACCTATTGGACCAGCCTCATCTCTCGTGGCCTCATGGGATAGTAAAGAGTCCATCTGATACGCACTTCACTGGAGGACTTTGTGTCTACTTTTTTGTGAATTTGCACATACTACGCTTTTAACATACTGTTTTTCATATAGTGGGGAAGTATGCTGTTTTGGATGCAGCCTAATCATTAATCTTGTGGTTTGACATCCTGGATCACGGTTATCCAGCCCTGCTCCTGGAGAGAGAGCTACCTTCCTGCAGACTTCACTTTCAACTAAGGCTAACGATAACGATAATTATCGCAATATAATTTTCATCGATACAACGATATGAAGAGCTCGATAAATGTTCAATATAATGTTTATGCACCAAAATCGGAACGAAACAGCGAGTCATTTGAAGCGTGCTGCACAGACAGTTTATCACACTCGCTAAACAGCGCTGTGAGATCCAGTGTGAAGCGCTTGCATTCAACGAGCAACACAAATAACTACATGATAAAATTAGATTTTAAAGCCGGATGAAACAGCGCTGACAAACAGGAGAAATACTGTGTGCAATGATACAATCAGAAGGCTTTTCAATCTACAAGTCGCCATCATTCACCATGGATTTACTGTAGTAACTCTAACCGTGCCATGGTATTGTGTCAGAAATGTGGGATATTCACTTACAATTTTAATGTAATATAATTATAGTATTTATTTGTGATTAAGCTATAGCATATGTGCGTTTATATTAAATCTTTTTAAACTACTGTTTTTCATACAAATACCTGAAAACCATATAGTTTTATTTTTACTATGATATTGAGGTGTTCTATATGTGTGGTTTTATCTATGTTTATCATGATTTAAATGTATGCTACTTTGGGAGACCAATGGTTAATAATAAAAAACTCAGTCAGAATAATTCAATTTCACCATAAAAAATGAGGTTGCTACAATTTTTTACAGATAATGATAATGAACAAATATTTACATCTGCATCCTAACTCAAGCTACTATCAAATGTGCATTTCTAAAAGACTATATAAATATAGTAGTTGTGATATATTTGTTATTATTAATATTATCAAGCAACAAACAAACTGTTTCTTGATTTGAAACAATATCACCCATTAGGACATGCAGAAACTCACTTTGCAGCAAAAATCTGGCTTTAAACTTGAAAAAAAATAAAGATTTGACATGTATTGTGATAATTATCATGGTGATAATTTGATAATTGATAATTTGTTGTTGAGTTGAAAGTAGGGCTAGGCGATATAGCGGGAAAAAAACATTGTGATAATTTTGTTGGCCATATCGCCCAGCCCTACTTTCAACTCAACACATCTGACTGCAATTTTTCAGTAACCCTGAACACCTTGATTAGCTGGCTCAGGTGCTTTTGATTGGGGCTGTGGCTGAACTCTGCAGGACGGTAGATCTCCAGGAGCAGATCCTAGAACTTAAATGATTTTGGTTAGGCTACTCTTTACCGATTCATCTTGGTTGTCCCACTGCAATAAGAGAGTCAGTTTTGGCAGAGCAGAACTTGTTGATGATGAGGTTAGAGTCATGATACTGTGGGTTAAGATGTCATCTTACTGAGCCTGCCTTAAATACATATTTGGAGAGGCTCTTTTATTTAAGAGAGAATAGTGATAACATTTTGATGCCAACTACATTATATAATTAATTGTTGTTGAATATTAACCCTGATTTCTGCTTGTAACAGTAACCCCTTAGTTAATATTCTCAACACAGTCAGATGAGAAGTCAAAACATTTGAACATTAAGTATAAGACTTGCAAGGTTGTTGCATTGACCTCAGATTCAGTGCCAGTTCTCTTGGTAATTCCCTTTTTGTTTTAGTTTCTGTGCTTTGGGGTTGTTGAGATGTCATTTATTCTGTGTCCTTTCTCCTCTAAATTCAGTTTAAACTTGCACTTAAGATAAAGGAGAATCCACTGACGCTAGTAATTACATGGGGTGAGTCACATGACCAGGGTTTAAACCATGGAGGGTGTTTCATTATTCAAGCAGGTTTAATTATGTAATGCAAGCCGGGCTGAAGATGTTAGAGTGTGAATGGGGACACAGGACACAGTCATACATTACCATTCACTGTTAAGTAGAATCCTGTTATCCTGTTAGAACATGAATTTATACAGCTTTTGCTGTTAGACATTTAAAGTGAGAATATTTATATGAGCTCAGTTGACCTGATGCCCTGTAGGTCTGACAAAGAACTAAGAGCAAGGCATGGTACATCTTGACATGTATAACAGGTAATATGAATCTTTTTCCAAATTGCCTTTTTCAGCCATGCCCATGTTTCTTCATTAGTCATACAGCCAGGCTTTTCAAACTGAATCTCTCCAGCACTGCACATTTTGAATGTCTTCTTTATTTAACACACCTGAGTTAACTGAGTAGTAAAGTACTCCATGGCCTGAACTGGATCTGTCAAAAAAGAGAGATTCAAAATGGGCAGCGTCACAGGGAGGCTTTAGGAACAGCTTAAAATCCCCTGACATACAGCAGAAGTTATTTTCAACCTAATATCTGTGGAATGTTGTTTACTACGTTAAAAAATTGCAATTCATGTCTCAGCATTTGCATTTTAAATAAAGACTCTTACACATGGGAAAGCTCAGTTGGAGGGTTTAACACATAAAGATGCATAAAGGGGGGGTGGCACATCATATGTGTCATTGATGCTTTGTTAATTCTTGAAGTTAACTTTTGACTGTAATGGCTCATTTTCACCAAGCGGAACGGTTCAGTAAAGTACAGTATGGTATGCAATTTTGCATTGTCAGAATTTGTGAATGATACCAAAAAATGGTACCGTTTCACTTTTTTTGGTACACATCTGTTGGGGTAGTACTTTGATACCTAAAGGGTGGAGCTAGACTCACTGCAGAACATTGATTGGTTGACAGAGGATTGTCACTTGCGCGTGCTACAACGCAAGGGGAATGAAGCGTCTCCTTTACTCTTTCCATGTGTATTGGGCTTGTATACATCAGAGTGTGCAAACACACAAATAAATAACAATGGATTTTATAATTTTATATTTTCAAACACATACACACAGACAATGTAGTTTTTTCTTCTTCACGTGAGAATGACGTAGATCACTACATTTTTGGAATAAACTACACCTATAAAGTGAGGGTACTCTTGGCGGTGGAAATGCAAGCCGGATAAGGGTGTACTTTCCTGAATTGTACCGCAATGTACTGTACTGACCTGCCATGTTTGGTGGAAAATAGCCATTATATACCCCTAAAATTTGAGCATTGGTAACTTAGAGTAATAATGTGTACTCTTAAAGTACTACTATGAATGTTTTTAGGGATAAAATAAATTCATTTAAGGGTGCTATCCCAGTGACAAGCTGTACCCCTAAAGCTGTGATTTCTGAACATGGTGTTGCACTTCACTTCTGGTGTGAAAGTGACTTAAGAGCAAGGTCAGTTTAAAATGAGTGAGAATACCGCAGATTGGATGTCTGAAAACACAACTGGACTCATTTAAACGCCCATTTATCAGTGGTTGCTTACGTTAGAATGTTTCAGCAAAAGTTATCATTTTCTCTGCTTTTTGTGTCATGGTGCTCATTATCATTAGGATTCCAGGAATGGATATGGAATGCTACTATCTTTGCTATATGTGAAGTACCTGTCCTTCCTCTTCCTCCTTTTTCTTCTACCATGTAAGATATTCCCCTCCCCTAAAAGCTCTGATGTTGTCAGGGTCACAATTAGCTCAATTGGATAAGCCTCTTTGCACAGGAGCAGTCTCGAGAGCTCCCCAGAGCTTTCCTTTATCTGCAGAAGTAGGGAGAGGGAGTCTCAGCAGCTTTGCAGTGGTAGAGGGTCACTTCCATGTCAGAGTCAGGAAGTGATATTGCACCAGTGCATCTGTCATGGTTACCTCTCCACCACAGCTGCTTAATGCACTCAAGAGGCTACAGTGGAGCAGAAGAAAGTAGGACATGTAGTGACTCAAAGAGACACTTGCTTCCACCTTCATTCTGCTCATACTCAGTCTCCCTGTTTCAGTCAGCATTCTAAAGGCTGGTTCACACCACCCCAACAAACACCAACAAATCTCTAAATCCCAATGCTTGGTAAGTGGGGTAACCATGTTGGTAATTGTTCAGGCAATGAATGTTTCCCAAAATTTCCAATTCAGCATCCAACGTTAAACTCTAGAGTTGCCACAAATCTAGCAGGCATCCATTCACTCCATCTGAACTCATAAGAGTGACACGCCTCTTGACTGTAGACAGGAAGGAGCTTGATCTCTGATAAGCTTATCTTTCCATTGGGTGCCATTGGACATACATCAATCAGTCAGTGACAACCCAACCTGATTGGTTCAAAGTACTCAATTCCCTCCCCACCTGCAGAAAGAGAAAAGGATTTGGTTAAAGTACCAAACTAGTGGAGGCATACACCAAGACGGCACGCTGTGTGAAGCCTGGGAAAATGGTGGTAAGTCAATATTTAATCAAACTGCCAACACTTGGAATGGTGACTGTTCTGCTGCTGTGTGCTTTGGAGTAAGGTCTTTTAACTTGAATGTTTGCTCTGAACTTTCACTTTTGTGCAAAAACCACCAACCAGAAGGTTGGAGAATCTAAAGGAAAGGAATAGTTCTATTGGTTAGGTGCAAGTGGAACCAATGCTTGCTTCCATGGAGCCATGAGCAGACTGTAGGGGTTCTCGGAGTCAGGGATCAGCCCAGCAAACTCAGGGAAACAGTCTGTTGTTATGCGGGAACTATGTAGGGCAGGGTGTTTGAGCTGGCTTACAAGAATAACGGTAAGCTCATTATTCTAAGGCATGAACTCCATTTGAATGCAAGGAGATAGAGAGAGGGAAAGAGAACGAGAGGCAATAGAAAAAAATGGCAAACAGTTGGGTTTGACGTCTTACTTGAAAGGGACGTGCAAGACCTTTAAAGACTGATCCAAGTGTGATTTGAAGAGCTGCAGTTGAGTTCTAGTCCTTGTTCCAGTGGACGTAGTTGAGTAAATCAGCTTTAACTTGCCACGGTTTGGAAGGGGTGGTGCAGCAAAGACGGATTATCAATAATATATTGGGACTAAACAGCACAAATTCTTTTTTCCTGAAGACGCAGGGAACAGTCTGCACATGGTGCTTGGACAAATGGCGAACGCTTCTGGTTTGTGAAGCATGGTGTATGTTAAGGCAGAAGTAATGTCTACAGAAGTAAGCTTTTACAACGTTCATTCTTTTCACGGTAGCATACAGATACCACCGCGTGCTGGCAGGGAAATTGGGGACAGGATGATGCAATGTTGGCAGCAGTAATCAGACTTCTGCAATATTAAAGTTTCCGTGCTGTATACTAGGATACAATTTCTTTTATCCATTTATTATAGTGCCGTTCTGATATTGCACTGAATCTGGCTGTTAAAATATGTATGCATAATAACCATATTTTTTATCTTTAAACTACAGTTTGGTTTCTTAATCAAATATATCGTACTGATGACACATGCACATGTAAATAACTATTATTCTGCACATATGAAGTGAGTCCTATGACGATGGTCTACTTAAATCCAGTCCAGTTAATTTTGCACATTTCAAGTGAATCGTATAATGATGGTTTGCATAAATTCAGTCCAGTTTATATTTAAATGACCTTGAAACTGGACCTTGTTCTTTGTTTTGAACTGCTAAGAAAGTATCAGTCCAATATTGCTGCACTGCAAATCCATCTGCTTGCCAACCCATATAAATAATTGCAAGACAAGAGAAGTAAGGTCATACAATGTATTGCTAAAATGTCATGATTTGGGAACTTGGGAAACTCTACTTTTTAATGGAAATGTTTGCTTTCTCATCATCAGTTGCCTGAATCTCTATTATGGAGTGATATCGCTTGGCTTGCAAAAAGAGAATGTATTTTTTTTGTTGTTGTCAGTTTTAACTATGTTATAACACACCAGTTTATATGCGAAAGGTTTTCTTATTGATGATGAACTCCTCTCTTTCTGGCATTTGTGTTTTTAAAGGTTTTGTTCATTAAATTATTCTTTGATATTATAACTAGCCTGACATTCCAGGAATTCAGTGAGAATATATCTTTTTCATAACAGAAAATATACACAATATATACAATATGTATGTATTAAACATCCCGTATACAACATCAGCAAAATGGGATGCATTTTATGGTATTAGGTACATTATGCAACAGCATGCAACAGTGTCAAAGAAAAAAAAATGAATTTTATATGTAATTTAAGCACTAGATTTTAATGTCTGTGTGCCTCCAACCAGATAAAGGTTTCCTAACAGAAAGGTTCTCTGTCAACAGAAATAGTGCTGTTTAGATATATGGCATTCAGGTAATTTGCTTTCTCTTTCAGATGTTGAGCTAAGAAGCCAATATTTGTGACTTTTTTGTCTTTTCTCTTCGTCAAATTGCTGAAAAAACGGGTTTGTCTTGTAGTTTTTTTTTTTGGTCGTTTTGTATTTCATGCTCTTTTTTTGTAACACTATACTTCTTTAAAATACCTGTATTTTTTATTTCCATTTGCTTTATAGGTAAGTGTATACAAAGAAAAGTCATATCAATTGTTACATGTGTTAATTTAAAGTGATAATTAACCCAAAAATGAAAATCCTGTCATCATTTAGTCACCCTCATTAGTCAACAACCTGTATGACTTTCTTTCTTCTGTGGAAAACAAACAAGATTTTTTTTTTTTACGAATGCTCTAGTTCCTTTTTTCTTGCAATTGCAATGAATGGAGACTGATGGTTTCACAAAAGCACCATAAAAGTATCATACAAGTAGTTTTACTAAATGAATGGCGATTTAATTTTGTGAACCAGATCAACTGATGTTTTTCAAACAATCTGACTCAGAAGAATGATCCATTCTTGAATCAGGTATTGCAGTTTCTATCACGAACATCCGTTTTGCAAGTTGCAGTCCCCATTCATTGTAATTGCATGGAACAAAATGGCTAGTGCATTCTTTAAAATATCTTATATCTATAAGAAAGTTGTACGGTTACAGAACGACATGAGGGTGAGTAAATAATGGCAGCATTTTCATTTTTGTTGAACTACTCCTTTAAACGAGCTGTAAGAGAAAGCGTGTGAGTAAATTAAAGTTGTGTATTTGCCGATATATTTTAAATCTTGTTGACACGAGTGTGTGCATATGTGTCCTCTCACTGTGCTGTCCTCAGGAGATATGGATGGTCACTGGTGGGACCATGCGTCTTGGCATAGCGAGGCCTCCTCAATGTCTATGGTGAGGCTTGTGACCCTCTCACCCCATTTCCCCTCGTTTAATTCACCTCTGCATGTTTTGTTTCTCCTCCTTTTTATATCATCCATAACCTTTAGGCAACATTCAAAAGGGAAAAAGAAAAACAAATGAGCAGGCATATTTTTTGGACGCCAGTTATGCCCCGTCTGAGAGGCAAAAGACAGTGGTGCAATTTTTGGAGCGCTCCCGCGACGAAGATGCGGAGTGGTGCGAGCCGCAGGTCAAAGATTCAGGGGTTGACACGTGCAGTAGCACCACGCTAAACGAGGAGCATAGCCATAGCGACAAGGTACTGAGACGACTTCCTGCCGCCTGCCTCTCGCTTCCTGTGACTGTCTGTTTCTACCCCAAGAGGGTTTCCTACTCTAACCGTGCCTCTCAGATGAGAGGAGAACCCTCTGGTTTGCTTTGCTCCACTGTCTTCTGGCTGCAAAGTCGTAGCGCATCCTAACACGCAGAAAGATGAATGACAAACTTCCTGGCACTGTTTGCTCCATATGCTGCATGCTTCTCGATGCGGACAGCCACTCCATTCTGATTGCAAACCTGTTTTCCTCACTTGGTCACGTCACCTTTTCACGCTGTCCCCCCCTTTGGGATTTCCTAACATGATTTTTTCCACACAATCCTTCAGTCGCAGCTTAAACACAGGGATAGACTAGTGTGGGAATCAATCTTGCACTAAGCAGTTGTTTTTCTTTTCCCCTTTTCACTGTCTCATTCTTCATGCTGTCCTTTTCTGTCCCATCTTTGTTTTTTGTTCGTTCACCGCGTCTTTCGCGATAGCGAATAGAAGTAGCTTGCTACATCCATACTGCTTGAGGGTGTGAGAGCAATTTACTTAGCTTTTCTGGTTAATCAGTTTTATTGATCTAGATCAGTGCTTCTCAACTGGTTTGGTTCAACTCGTTCAAACGTGTCTTTAAACTTAAATATTGAACACATATTGAAATATTAAACAACACTTTGCTTGTTGCTGGATACTTATCTGGATACACTCCTGGTTCACTTTAATTAATGTCGTGTTTCCAACATGCCCATATTGGAATCTGTCTAATGTAATTTTTTAGCATGTGAAGAACCAAGCGAATGACGATTAAAACAGTGTTAAAACGGAGGAATTTGTACAAAAAACTTAAAGTTGGATTGTATGTACAGACTTTGACATCAATAACACAATATGTGACGTTCTCTTTAGTTTTAAATATTCTATTTATATGTTTCATTTTATACTTGCGTTTCAAAGTATCATAAACCATGACCACTATAAGTTACTCCTTTCGCAAAGAAAAAAATGGATACAACCATTTAAATTATCTTTTCAATTATATGATATATATTTCATATTTGTTTTATTTTTTTAATGAAATGTTCATTTTAGCATTGAAAATAGTTTTCGCCACTTTTTAAAGTATTTTGAATACAAAACGCTTTAAAAAGTGGCGAAAACAATCATGATGAAAAAATTCAATTGGCTCTTTCTTTACGAGGGGCGTGACTTAAAGTAGACGTAACTTTTAGTGGACGTGGTTTCCAATTCTGTGGAATGCAGTAAAATACACTTTTTTGTGCATTCAGCATTGTTTATTATAAAGTAGCTCTAGTCCTTTATGATTGGCTCGGCAACGTTTAAAGCCGTGGTAAAATACTGCATAAACACACACCTGTGACCTTATTACATCAGTGTTACTGTACAACTCAATACGTAAACCGTACCAGAGCTGCTCTAAAATCCCTGTAAACCACTGCTTCTTGGAGGCTATTGCTTTAATCAACGAATACGTGAACTATCCGCACAGTGTTGTGATTCACCAGTTGAGAACTGCTGATTTAGTTTACTGCTTTGTGTTGTCGTCAATAATTGTGTGCTTGATACCTCTTACCCTGTCCTGACTGTTGTGGGTGTACTGTAATAAATGCACAAATCGAACCCTATAGGGTGGACAATTCTTTTGAAGACAGTTACTTTCATGCTGTTAGCAAATGCCAAGATCCTGCCATCATTTCCTCACCCTCATGTCGTTGTCACGGTCCTGCTGGTGTGCCCAGGCTGGCCACCAGATGTCTCTGTGTGTTGAGCACATGGCTTGTTGTTTGTTGGTGCCATGTGCTCCCATGTCGATTGTCTGTCCCCTCCCATCTTGTTACTTAATCATTGTTTCAGTGGCTCCAGCTGTGTCTCCCTCGTTTGTCTCCCTATATAGTCTCCTTGTGTCTGCAGTCCTGTGCTGATCCGTTGTCTTTCGTGTGTCTACGTCGTGAGTGTTTCATGTTGACTGTGCACCAGTCTTCTGCCTGTCTGTTTGTTTTTTCCCCTTCGGGGTGGTTTTGGTTGTTCATTTTTGTTTCAGTTTTATTAAACACCATTTCCTCTGCACTTGAGTCCTCGACCTCATCTCCCTTGACCGAGACATGGGAGCACATGGCACCAACAAACAACAAGCCATGTGCTCAACACACAGAGACATCTGGTGGCCAGCCTGGGCACACCAGCAGGACCGTGACAGTCGTTCCAGACCTGTAGGACTTTCTTTCTTTCCTCTGTTAAACACAACAGGGGATGTACTGCAGGATGTCTAGAGAGCAGAGCTCTGATTCATAATGGGGACTGGAGCTGTCAAGCTCCAACAATGGCAAAAACATGTGCCAAAAAGTGGTCTATACAAACCATGTTCTAGCTATCTGAAGGCATACAATAGCTTTGAGTGAGGAACATACTCTAAGAAAAATCTGTAAAAATATGTGCCATGTTAAAGGCATAGTTCACTGAAAATGAAAGTTTGCTGTTTTACTCACCCTCAGGCCATTCCAGGATGATTGTTTTTCTTCAGTAGAACAGTAAAGAAGATTTTTAGCTGAAACCGTGGTTCTTGGTGATTCACAAAATGCAAGTCAACGGCTACCGTCATTTTAATTCAAAAAGGCATATACAAGCAAGACCCAATTAATACCCATGGCTCCTGGCAATATATTGAGGGCTTATAAAGTGAAACAATCAATCTTTACAAAACACTGAACATTATTTACTACATTATTCTTTTGGGCTGATTCATCAAGGACCACAGTTTGAGCTACAAATATTTATCTACTGAGGAAAAACTCATCTACATATCGGATGGCCCAAGGGTTAGTAAATTAACAGCACACTTTTATTTTTGGGTGAACTAACCCTTTAATATGAAGAAAGCGTCTGCACTGATTTTTCACAGGTGTTTTACCCATATTTTGAAATATACTTTGCATAGTATTGTGTTTGTCTCTACATTTCACTTCTGATTATACCCTGTATAATTTATTATGTGACAAATAAAGAAACCTTGACCTTGACCTTGACCTTGACCTTGTTTTAGGGTTAAAGGAAATGTCCGTAATTTTAACGAAAAACCTACATGTCATTTTCTGCCTGGATTATCCATTTTCTTACATATTTTTTCTTACAGTGCAGAACAGGTCTTAAATCACATAAAATTAGCATATGGTGCAAAGTTGAACACTCTAGTGCCAAGAAAAAAAAAGTATAATAATAATAATTGTACATTGACATCAAATTAGGCCCATTGTGTTTTGATGCACCATATGAATTGAGTGTATATTAGATATAAGAACTACAGTAGATGGGAACATTTTCAGGGTTTTACCTTTTATGACATGAGAGTACAAAATGGTGAAAGGATTTTTACATTTTGCTTTAATTATTACTTTAAATACTGTAAATCTTACAGTATTTATTGCTAATACAAAAATACCCCTATAAAGTCATCATGAAATCAAACAGACCCTATTTACTTACTTAATATGCATTCCTGGTCTTATTGGCAAGATTCATGTGTGCATGTTATTGGCTTCATAATTTTTCATCAAAAAAATCCACCGACAACAATGTTTGTTTTCAGCTGACGTTACACATCTCTCGTACTCTCTTTTACAGATCTTCTCGGTAACACTTTAGATTCGCTATTATGCTTTTTTCCCGCTCAGTAAACGATCTATTTGCTGCTTATTAATAGTTAGTAATGCTATTGTTGTAGTAGTTATGTTATGCATTGTGCTTTATAGGTGATACTAAACAGGCATTGTGATAGCAATATGCATGCTCACAAGCAACTAATTAATAGTGAGTAGTGTTCGCTAATCTAAAGTGTAATCTTCTCTTACCAACCTTGTAACTCCATTCTGGCCTGTAACACCAACTTGTCTTATCACTTCCCAATGGATAAAATCAAACCCTATTCATTTGTTTATTTTTTTGCATTAAACATGCATTAAACATTTCACTCAAATATATGATTACACAGTAAAATGGGTTGTGAATGTATTTCATGTTGACTCGTATTTTAAGCAACGCCTTGGTTCGGTTTGTGTTTTCACAGCAAACGATAGTTGACCTCCTCCTTTAATTTCCTGAGCCTGTGCATGTGTGCGTGTGTTTGTAACGTGATGTGTGTGAATGCTTGTATAAAAAGGTGTATTGTCACTTTGACCCCATAGCACCCAGTGACATGGCAACCATCCAAAGATGGAGAGCGCCTAATCGGGCGGATAGTGCTAAACAAGCGGATGAAAGATGGCACGGTGCCCAGAGACACGGGGGCACTGCTGGGCCTCAAGGTAAGGATGCCCAAACACTGTCAAAGATCACTCGATCAAAGCCATGCTAATGATCATAAGAGATCTTCAGCAAACACTCGGTCAGCTTCATACACAATGCACATTTTACTAACTATAGTTTTTCTATTAATGATTTTAACTTTGACTTTATTGTGAATCGGTTGGCTTGAGTTCTTGTATTATACATAGGGGTGTAACGATATTCAAACCGAACTGAAAAACCGTGATACAACACCAACGATACATCCCTGTTGAGACACGTTAAACACGTGTACAGCCATGATGGGTTTGGATTGCTTTAATCACTTTGATGGTACCACTAAGGGCAACGTGTGCAGAACAAATCTGACATAGGCTATACAAATTGTATTATAATGGAAAAAACGACTGTAAAAAATGCCAGTTTTCAGCATGTTATTATGGAATGAATGCATCCACAGAGCTATATCATCATCGCTAGCACAGTCAAGTTTGCTTGTGCAGCAACTTACAGCCTTTTGTGGAACTGTTAGTTGTAATATTTTATATGTACACTCACCGGCCACTTTATTAGGTACACCTGTTCAATTGCTTGGTAACACAAATTGCTAATCAGCAATCACATGGCAGCAACTCAATGCATTTAGGCATCTAGATGTGGTGAAGACGACTTGCTGGAGTTCAAACCGAGCATCAGAATGGGGAAGAAAGGGGATTTAAGTGACTTTGAACGTGGAATGGTTGTTGGTGCCAGACGGCTGGTCTGAGTATTTCAGAAACTGCTGATCTACTGGGATTTTCACACACAACCATCTCTAGGGTTTACAGAGAATGGTCCGAAAAAGAGAAAATATCCAGTGAGCGGCAGTTGTGTGGACGAAAATGCCTTGTTGATGTCAGAGGAGAATGGACAGACTGGTTAGAGATGATAGAAAGGCAACAGTAACTCAAATAACCACTCGTTACAACCAAGGTATGCAGAATACCATCTCTGAACACACAACACGTCGAACCCTGAAGCAGATGGGCTCCAGCAGCAGAAGACCACACCGGGTGCCGCTCCTGTCAGATAAGAACAGGACACGGAGGATACAATTCACACAGGATCACCAAAACTGGACAATAGAAGATTGGAAAAACGTTGCCTGGTCTGATGAGTCTTGATTTCTGCTGCAACATTCAGATGTAGGGTCAGAATTTGGCGTAAAGAACATGAAAGCATGGATCATCCTGCCTTGTCTCAACGGTTCAGGCTGGTGGTGGTGGTGTAATGGTGTGGGGGATATTTTCTTGGCACACTTTGGGTTCCTTAGTACCAATTGAGCATCGTTTAAACGCCACAGTCTACCTGAGTATTGTTGCTGACCATGTCCATCCCTTTATGACTACAGTGTACCCATCTTCTGATGTACTTCCAGCAGGATAATGCACCATGTCACAAAGCTCAAATCATCTCAGACTGGTTTCTTGAACATGACAATGAGTTCACTTTACTCAAATGGCCTCCACAGTCACCAGATCTCAATCCAATAGAGCACCTTTGGGATGTGGTGGAACGGGAGATTCACATCATGGATGTGCAGACGACAAATCTGCAGCAACTGCGTGATGCTATCATGACAATATGGACCAAAATCTCTGAGGAATGTTTCCAACACCTTGTTGAATCTATGCCACGAAGAATTAAGGCAGTTCTGAAGGCAAAAGGGGTCCAACCCGGTACTGGAGCAGTGGGCACACACACACACACACACACACACACACACACACACACACACACACTGTTCACTCAGGAGAAGCTCCAGCACGGCCACCGCATGTAACTTTATACAAGATTCACTCGTTTGAAACACGCTAAACTATATTAACATTTACTATAGAACCATTATTTCACCAATAAACATCTAAATAAATACATCTCTATCTAAATTAATTATTTATTATCTCCACAAGCGATCGCAGTTTGAGTATAGTTCTGTGTAAATAGATAAACCGCGCTGTCAGCAGTTTTCATAATTTAGAATGACAAAAACATTTTAATAATTCTGATAAAACAGTTAAGAAATGCAATAAAATACGATGTTTTGTTTGTTATAGCTTATTTCAATATTCCAGAGAATATTATTCAGTGAATTATTCTTCACTCTTTAGTCTATTAAACAGCGTTTAAACCTAAAACTGTAGTTTAAAATGAAGTTGATATGACTTCTGTCCTTTATTTTCTCCATTTGAAAACATTAGACATTATTTTGCTTATTGTTAATATCAGTGTTGCTGATGATGCTTTTTATAAATAAAATGTTTTTATTGTTGTAATTTTAAGATTAAATTTTACTGTTAATTAATGTTAATGTTAATTTTCAACAGTTTTTTGTTGTTGTTAAGATGACTGAAAGTGAAGAATGGACTTCACTCTGTTATTTATGTACTTTATAACAGTAAATAAATATCGGTTCTGCATATCGGTTATCGGGTACATAAACATACAAATAATCGGTATCGGTTATAAAAAATCAATATCGGTTGATCACTAATATTTTTCTGTTATGCGATTAATCGCAATTAATCATTTGACAGCACTAGTTATTACATATTTGATTAAAATAATTTCCTTATTGTCTGGCTATTCCATTTTATTTATACATTGCACATGCATTTTTATGTCTAGCCTAATAATGTTGTCCAATGACGTGTTGCATTATTTAATTTTACTCAAATCATTTTAAGGCATTTTTGGGAAACACTTTACAAAGCAACAATTCTTAAAGTCTCATTTGTTAATGCATTATTTAACACGAACTATCAGAGCATTATTATTGTTATTATTAAGTTAAAAGTGAAGTGTTCTTTAGCATTGCTGGTGCCATGAACCCTACCCCCACAGCAAACCTAACCGAACCGTGACATTGGTGTATCGTTACACCCCTAATTATTATTTGGTTACTGATGGTCCTTTTCACCTCCAGTAAAGCAGAAACCATTCCCACAAAAGGTACTATTTGTGGTGGTGTACTTTAGTTCCTGTAAGTTTGCCCACTCACTGTCTTCCAGCCATTATCTGACTACATTTCTGTGAATAGAGAGCAATATTTCCTGTGCAAACTCGGTTTAGCATTAATTTTGTGGGTGCGTTTGCGGAGATGCTTGATTTGCATAATTCCTTTAGTGAGTGGGGTGTTAAAATAATGCAGAAAAACATGCAAAAACTGTAAATGATGCTATCAGCAATTCCAGTTCAATCTTAGTGAACTTTCCCCACCGTATTAGCACACATGGTATTGATGTGAATTATTATTTCTCCATAGCACAGGTTAAAATTGCAGCCGGTAAATTCCACATAAATAATAACCTTAAGGCCCTTTGTGCTGAAGAATTGGTAATTGAATGTAAAAGATATGTCAAATATGTTGCATTGCCTGTTGTCTGTATTGCAGGTGGTGGGGGGGAAGATGACAGAGTCTGGCAGACTTTGTGCTTTCATTACGAAGGTGAAGAGAGGAAGTCTAGCAGACACTGTCGGCCATCTCCGACCAGGTGAACACATCTATTCAAGCACGTTTCTTTGAACTCGCTTTAGACTGCGGAAGGCATAAAAGCATTTCCTTTGAAACCACGTGAATTCAGAGCTGCTGCTTCCACAGTCCTGCGAAATTATTTGAGTAAAGAAGTTAAGATAAATGTTTTTAGGGCCTGCTTTATATTAGGTGTCTTTAAATGCTATGTATGTACTTAATAGTAAAGTAATGAATTGTTAGATACAATGTAGCTATTGTTGAATTGCAAAGCACCTCTGCTGCTATTGATGGGGATACGGCTAAAGTTAGGGGCAGGTTTGGTGGTCTGGTTAGGTGTTGGGTCAACCGTGTAAATATAGATGTAACTAAAGAAATTAATTACAAATGTAATTGGCCGTTCGCTAAAACCCGCCCTCCTTGGTTACTGTTGCTATGTCCGACAAGCCACACTCACATTACACACATGCTCTCACGCAGTAAAAAATACATTGCGGAGCAAAGACGAAACTGACAACTGTTACTTCTGGTACGAAACAAGTCCTCATTTTTTTAAAGAAATTCAAACAATAAATACCGTTTTGCGGCTCTTTAATGTGTCGTGACAGATCAAACTGCTGGATTCATACACTGTAAAAAATTATGATCAGTAAGTCATGGCAATGTGCGTTTTTACAATAACTCAAGAAAACAATTTGAGCAGTTTCAACTTATTTAAAACTTGTGTGAAATTCCACTTTTTCAATTCAATTTTTTTTTGTCGATTTGATTATGTATATTATACATTCGATTATAATGACTTGCACAACTAAGTTGATTATACTTAAAAATTGAAGGCTGCAGTTGAGCTCAAGTTTTTAAGTTGAAACAGGAGGACATTTTTACACTGTACGGATTTATTTTACAATGTCTTTATGAACTTTTTGAAGCTTCAAAGTTTTGCTTGCATGAACTTTCAGTGGAGGGACAGAAATCTCTCAGGTTTCGTTAAAAATGCCATCATTTGTGTTTTCGAAGTTGAATGAAAGTCTAATGGGTTTAGAACAACATGAGAGTGAGTTAATGATAACAGACATTTTTGGGCGAACTATCCCTTTAACTTCCATTGGTCAGCTCATATTCCGTGTTGTATTGATTGTTGATTGTTGTGTCGGTCCTCAGGTGATCAGGTCCTGGAGTGGAACGGGAGGGTGTTACAGGGAGCTACATTTAAGGAAGTTTACAACATCATTTTAGAATCCAAGCCAGAGCCGCAGGTGGAGCTGGTGGTCTCGCGGCCCATCGGGTGAGTGAGGCGGGTGATGGATCATTACAATACTCAACGTGTCAGTTCAGGGACACAGAGCACATTTTCTTTGACAATAGAGCTTTATGAAGAACGATAGCCTGTGGGAGCCTAACATATGAATGCTTATATCCACATACACACTCACACATAGAAACATATTCACTGCTTGGAAGTCCTGCTTCAGGTCTGTGCTTTAGGAGGACAGATTGACATAATTAGAAAATATTTGTTGTTACTTTCAATGCTAGGCATTTTTCCCCTTAAACCATCAAGAGTCCTGCAGTAAAATGGCCAGATGCTCAGATTAACCTGGAAAAGCTGGGCTATATATCAGTCATGCACAGTATACAGTAAAATGACCTAGCATCGTACCTAGTATTTTTTTTATTTGGCAATTACATTTCCTTAAAAGCGAACCAAGCCATTGGCGTCAAAGTTTAAGATATTTTAATATCATCTGTGATTTTATTCTCAGTAGCAAAAGTGCAGATTTTTTGGAAGTTCATTTTTAATTCAGTGTATCGTTTAAAAATTCAAGGACTCTTCATCAGCACTCAAAATGTTCCCATGTGGCATTCCTTGTGCTTTAAAATGTTTTAGTAAAAATATATACTATATGCACTGCCAGTCAAATGTTTGGAATAATTATGATATTTGAATGTTTTTGAAATGAGTCTCTTACTTAAGAGCTTAAGGCTGCACTTTTTTGATAAAAATACAGTAAAAACTGTAATATTTGGAATATTATTACAATTTAAAATAACTTTTTATATTTTTTTAAATGTAATTTATTCATGTGATGACAAAGCTGAATTTTCAGCATCCTTACTCCACTGTCACATGATCCTTCAGAAATCATAATAATATGCTGATTTGATGCTTTAGAAATGTGTATAATTATCAGTGTTGAAAAATGAAGAGACGTCTTTCAGAAATATCTTAATTATTGCAGATTTCTGACTTGCAGTAGTGTATGTAAATATTGCCGTTTATAACTATGGCGTATATAAATAAAAATTATTAAATGTAATTATTTCGCTTGTTAATTTATAGAAAAACAGTGTGGATGGGGATTTACTGTATTTTACTTCTTAATTTAGAAGTAATATATATATTACGTTCATATATTATATTCTTTACAGTATAGCTTTAGCAGGGCCCGTAATATTATCCTATAGCTTAGTGTTCAAGTAAAGTCTTTCAGGGCATTCTGAAGCTGCTACAGAGTATTCAAATACGGCAGGGCCCGTAAAGGAATGAGGGCTTAGCTATCTGAGAGCAACTCTGAAAAGACGTTTATCTTAGTGAGGAGGCGGGGCTGACCCCGTTGCTAGCTATGACACAGTCTTTTGAAGACTGTGATTGGTTGGTTGTCCAAGAAGGAAGTAAGAGCGCTTTTAAGAGTAGGGTTTATTATAAGCCTTCACTTTGAAATTACAAGCGTAATTTTTCCTGTTTTACCGCTCTCTCTCTCTCTCTCTCTCGCTCTCTCTCTCTCGCTCTCTCTCTCTCTCTCTCTCTCTCTCTCTCTCTCGCGCGCCACACACACACACATTATATTCTTTATTTTTTATTTACCATGCTGTCATACTTAACGTATTTTATAGGAAATGAACAGTGACACAATACGGTTCTGAAGTGCTGTAACAGACCCAAATCATCGCTGCTGCATAGTTGCATTTTTTCCAGTTGCCAAATATGTTAATGTAGTTAATGTTGTGATTACGTCCATTTCTGGTGCTATGGCATTTCTGCACGGCTTCTGAGTTGTTAACGTGTCTCTAATAAGATCTGTCACAAACATGATCCCTGCACGATCTAATGTGCAGCGTCTTATTAACTCACTGTCATGCATTGTGTGCAACACATTTCTTCTCCCTCTTCATGTTTCATCCATTTTCTCCACTGCTAAAGAAACTCTTAAGCCTCTTAAAAGTCCTCGTCCGTACTCCTAACAATTCGGACCTTAAGACCTCTTTTAAGGGTTAAGATGCTTTCTGAATGACTTTTTTCTTTACTAGGATCTTTTCTTTAAATTTAAGAGGAAACACCCACATTTCTAAGAATTGTCTTAGAATTTTGTTACTAGGAGCAACTCTTAGCACTAAGATTTTTCATGAATACGGGCCCAGATATATAGTTTTTATTTACAGACATGAACCTGCTATCATTAAAATGCTCTTCACTGTTTTCTTGTAGAGATGTCCCTAGAATACCAGAGAGCACTCATGGACAACTTGAATCAAGTACGTTTAGCTAGTTTTGATCTATAAAACAAATGCATAATTTAGCACTGCCTTTGCCAGCAGGAGGATCAATTTAAGCGTTCTTTGCTGATTTTTCAGGTTCAAGTTCCTTTGAATCCCAAAAGATGGGCCCGTCCATCTCTGTCACGTCCCCCATGAGTCCTGGCATGCACCGGGACAACCCTCAGTATCTGTCCGGACAGCTCTCAGTGAGTACCAGCGTCTGCACATGCGCCTGATCTCTGGACTTCTTGTGCTTTTCTTTAGCCGCTCGTCTCAGGGCTTCACTGATGAATTGCCGCTAGCTTTGAGGTTTAGCGATTATTTCACATGTCTTCGGGGACTTTACCAGTGTTCATTCACACAGAACGTTTCATGGCTCATATCAAAAGGCCAAGGGGATCTAGTAGATAAGATGACACAAGGCCTTAAAAGAGCATGTGCAGAGTTGACAAATGGACATACACTACTTTTTTAACATTAAAAATTTAAGTTATAATTTACACTACTGTTCAAAAGTTTGGGTCAATACATTTTTTTTTTAAAGAAATGTATACTTTTCTTGAGAAAGGATGCATTATATTGATCAGAAGTGACAGTAAATAAAAGACGTTTATAATGCTACAAAAGGTTTGAATTAAATGCTTTCTATTCAATAAAGAATCCAGAATTATAAGCAGCACAGCTGTTTTCAACATTGATAATAATCAGACATTTTTCTGAGCAGCACATCAGCATATTATTATGATTTCTGAAGATCATGTGACACTGAAGACTGCATTAATGATGCTGAAAATACAGCTTTGATCACAGAAATAAATTACATCTTAACATATTTTCACATAGAAAGCAGTTATTTTAAATTGTACAAATATTTTACAATATTGCAATTTTTTACTGTATTTTTTGATCCAACATTTGGTGAGCATAGGAGGCTAAAACAAATCTTTCAGACACCAAACTTTTGAACAGCATTTGAACAGTGCGTTTAGAAGCAGACAGAGTGTTTACACATATGTTTTTTATATATTTCACTGGTAAATATGAATGGTCTTCCAGTGTGACAAATTCTCTATACAGATATTTCACATGGTCATTGCAGGCACAATACATTTAATACAATTTCCACATAAATATTACACATTTTACTAATCATAAGAGATAAAAACCTCCCTCTTCCTAATTTACAATGCCTTATTTACTTGCTGTTGGTGTCCTAATTAACAAAATGTTTAAGGATTCTCTAAAGATTGCATCATTATAAATATATATCGTGAGTCACTCCTCAGGACTCAGTATTAGCAATATTTTATTTGTATAATATTACTAGCACAATATGTAAATTAATGACCAGCCTTTTGTTAGTTGAAAATACACACTAATTAGGTTGTGCTGGTGTATTAGAATTGTATTCTATTTATCTCGTTCATTTTGATACTTGATTTTGCCCGGTTTAGTGGAATGTTAAATGCTACAAGCATTAGAATGTAATTTGAACAGATCATATTATTTTAAAATCTGAAGTTAAAATGAGCAAAATCTAAGATATTTAAAAGATATATAGAATAATAATGTGATCCTGGACCACAAAACCAGTCATAAGGGTCTTTTTTTTAATTGAGTTTTGATATATTTACGGTAGGAAATTTACAAAATATCTTCGTGGAACATGATCTTAATATCCTAATAATTTTTGGCATTAAAGGAAAATGATCCATTCAATGTATTTTTGGCTATAGCTACAAATATACCCCAGCGACTTAAGAATGGTTTTGTGCTCCAGGGTCACATATAATAAAATATTAAGTAACGGACAGTAAAATGAACGTCACATCAGCAGCTCATAAACCTCATGACATCTTGCATTTGCTAGTCGGGTGTGTTTTCTAGACCGTTGTATGCCAGTGCTAGACAGTGTCCGTCAGACCAGCTTGAATCCTGACACGGAAAAAGTATTCTTAGTTTTCAAGCTTGTTACCTGATTGACGTAGACTCTGCAGGTCAGCTCTGACACAGCGCTGCTGATCAGGATGTTAGGTAAACGCACTTCCTTGAAAGACTAGCTATGGTACTTTCTGCTGAAGTCGTGTGTAATTGAACGAGCAGCCTCGATCTTAACTGCAGTTTGAAACTTCACGTATAAATAATTCACGCCGTTTGCGTTCTCAGTGTCTCTAAATGCACGCTTGAGACGTCTGCGAGGTAAGTTTGACCCAGGTGTTCGTATAGTACAGTAAAGCGCTTCAGGCGTGGAAACAGATTAGCCATTATTGTGCCTTTTAATTGTTTGACAGGGAAATGAGCTGTAGCCACGACTGCAAACATGCTAAATGTGGAGAGATCGTGTTAAAAAAGGAAATGCTGATTATTAATAATAATATATGTGCACATACACACACACACACACACACACACGTTGGTTTTTATGGTTTACGGGGACTTTCCATAGGCGTAATGGTTTTTATACTGTACAAACCGTATGTGCTATTGCCCTACACCTACCCTACACCTAAACTTAGCCCTCACAGGAGACGGTGCATTTCTATTTTCCCTCAAAAAAACTCACTCTGTATGATTTATAAGCGTTTTAAATTATGGGGACACTGAAAATGTCCTCATAAATCACCTTCTCCTTGTAATACCTATGTCATACCCATGTCATTATACAAATTTGTGTCCTCATAAACCACATAAACATGCCACACACACACACACACACACACACACACACACACACTTGTAGACTGTAGTCTCTACATTGTTAATACATTAATATGCAATGTACAAATAGTGAGTTCTTCATTCATCGTCACAATAGTTAACAAATGATTATTATTTAATCGGCTCATATGTAAAATGTTTTATTATCGTTTGTTAAGAACTTGTTAAGCATACCTAAGTGATGTACAGTATTTAAACCAGTAGTAAAGGAGTTGTTAATGGTTATCAGTGGTAAATAATTCTCACTGTAGATTAGGTCTCAGAAAACACTAAATTAAAGGCAATAACCTGCCTTTATTAGTCACTAATTGCATTAATTCCAAGTGTTCCTATAATGTTTACTAATACATTTACAAATACAAGCATACATGTGTATCAGTTCGCTTTACACATAAACATAGCACATAGTTCTTTACTATAAATTAATAACTTTGTGATGGTTTTTTAAACGTTATGTTTTTTTTTTTCCTAACCCTACCTCCAATCCTAAACTTAACTGCTTTTCAAAAATATAGGCAGAAAAATGTAAAATGACACACACACATATATATATATATATATATATTAACCCCCCCGCACTTGCAAGATTTCATTGACATAGGGCTGTAAAATCGATTAATCATCCACAATTAACGTTTTTGTTTACATAATATATTTGTGTGTGTATTTATATGTATAAATACACACATACAATGAACAAAATTATAAACGCAACACTCTTTTTTTGCCCCCATTTTCCATGAGCTGAACTCTTATTGAGTAATTCTATGTACACAAAAGGCCTATTTCTCTCAAATATTGTTCACAAATCTGTCTAAATCTGTGTTAGTGAGCACTTCTCCTTTGCCGAGATAATCCATCCACCTCACAGGTGTGGCATATCAAGATGCTGATTAGACAGCATGATTATTGCACAGGTGTGCCTTAGGCTGGCCACATTAAAAAAAAAAACAGTCAGTATCTGGTGTGACCACCATTTGCCTCACGCAGTGCAACACATCTCCTTCACATAGAGTTGATCAGGTTGTTGATTGTGGTCTGTGGGATGTTGGTCCACTCCTCTTCAATGGCTGTGTGAAGTTGCTGGATATTGGCAGGAACTGGAACACGCTGTCGTATACGCCGATCCAGAGCATCCCAAACATGCTCAATGGGTGACATGTCCGGTGAGTATGCTGGCCATGCAAGAACTGGGATGTTTTCAGCTTCTAGGGATTGTGTACAGATCCTTGAAACATGGGGCCGTGCATTATCATGCTGCAACATGAGGTGATGGTCGTGGATGAATGGCACAACAATGGGCCTCAGGATCTCGTCACGGTATCTCTGTGCATTCAAAATGCCATATAAAATGCACGTGTGTACATTGTCCATAACATACGCCTGCCCATACCATAACCCCACCGCCACCATGGGCCACTCGATCCACGGCGTTGACATCAGCGAACCGCTCACCCACACAACGCCATACACACTGTCTGCCATCTGCCCTGTACAGTGAAAACTGGGATTCATCCGTGAAGAGAACACCTCTCCAAAGTGCCAGACGCCAATCGATTGTGAGCATTTGCCCACTCAACTCGGTTACGACGACGAACTGCAGCCAGGTCGAGACCCGATGAGGACGATGAGCATGCAGATGATCTTCCCTGAGATACGGTTTCTGACAGTTTGTGCAGAAATTCTTTGGTTATGCAAACCGATTGTTGCAGCAGCTGTCCGGGTGGTGGCAGATAGAGGTGAAGATGCTGGATGTGGAGGTCCTGGGCTGGTGTGGTTACACGTGGTCTGCGGTTGTGAGGTCAGTTGGATGTAATGCCAAATTCTCTGAAACGCGTTTGGAGACGGCTTAACATGGTTAAGAGAAATTAACATTCAATTCACGGGCAACAGCTCTGGTGGACATTCCTGCAGTCAGCATGCCAATTGCACGCTCCCTCAAAACTTACAACATCTGTGGCGTTGTGCTGTGTGATAAAACTGCACATTTTAGAGTGGCCTTTTATTGTGGCCAGCCTAAGCACACCTGTGCAATAATCATGCTGTCTAATCAGCATCTTGATATGCCACACCTGTGAGGTGGATGGATTATCTCGTTCACTAACACAGATTTAGACAGATTTGTGAACAATATTTGAGAGAAATAGGTCTTTTGTGTACATAGAATTACTCAATAAGAGTTCAGCTCATGGAAAATGGGGGCAAAAAAAAAACCCTTTTATTTTGGATGCAATTAATCACAATTAATCGATTTTACAGCCTTACATTGACATACTATGAAACCGGTGATGCCTCTTAATGTGGCAGGTGTTAATATTTTAATTTAGTTTAAATATATTTGTTATTTTAAAAGTATTTTACTACATTTTAAAATATATAAAAAAAATGTTTTGACACACTTCAGTACTCGCATACAGGCTTAAGTTTATATATGCTGTCGGATTCTGATAATGTTTGATTATGAAATCATTGAAAAAAAACTGTCTTGCGTCACTCAGTTAGGCTAAATCTCTTCTCAGATGGGTTGATTTGATTTGTGTGTCTCTGTGCAGTTTTGGTTTAGTTGTATTGCTTTTGTTTTCTTTGTTAATTTTGCTTATCCAGAGTCCATGCCTTAGTAGAAGAACCACGCCTTTTGTCCCTAGGGTCCAGGTAACATCATCAGACTTCTCTCTCTTTCTCTGCTCAGTCTCTTTTTAATCTTTTCTTTCATTTCTGGCAGTCTTTCTCAATCCTTCATTACTCTCTTTCTCTCTCTCTCTCTGTGCGTTATTTGGAAAATGCACTGCAGGAAAACGGCAGCATTCCAAGTTTCTCCCCCTTTGCTCTTTTGTTCAGATTTGATTTTTTCCCCCAAAGTTATACGTCATTGCCCTTGCGATTTATAACCACAATTCACAAGAGCTGTTTCATTATTACAGTTTTGCTTAATTAATTGGACGTCAGTCTTGCTGAGGCTGAAATAGTCTGCATGAATTATATACTGTTTTTAATCTTTTCTTTGTTCCTCACTTCTTAAGGCATCGCTTACTAAATTAAATCTCTTTATATTTTAAACAGATTTTTTTTAGACAGACATTTTTCATCCTTTGTCATGTAACATGGAACGTTATATTTGTATTATGTTGTATAGACAATAGTTTGTATGAAATGCATATGTTTCCTATAGTTTAAAGTTAGTATGAGAAATGCATTATTTTAATCATTGTTAGTACAAACGAAGCCCGGTTTTGATCAGTACTATCAAATATTATGTTCCGTGTTACAATGAAGAGATACAGTATGTTATTACCACACTTTTAAGATATTGCATTTTCCAATGTAGAGAATTTCTCTAAGCCTCATAGATAATAAACAAATTGTACCAAAGACTATTTAGGCAAACCTGTATGGCTTTATTCTGATGTGGAATGCAAAAGATTAATTTGGCAATATATCATTGACAAACCTGCAGTGATAATTTTATTTTTTTTATATATTTAAAATTAAGAAATAAATCTGTTCCACAAAGAAACAAGTCATATGGGTTTGGAACAACATAAGGGATCTCCCATAACTGGGTTTGGGATCGCGAACCCGGAGGGAGAGCGCTCTCAAGTTCTACATTTAACTATTGTCGTTTACACACACTACTGGTGTAGCTTTCAAAAAATGGATCTCATACTGTTTCCTGATGCAGTCAACTCATAAAAGCACATACCTCGATACGTCTGTAGAAGAATCAAACGGTACAATTTGTTTGGACTGAAGCCTCCCCCCTGCTGTTTTTGCAATGGAAGCTACCTGGATTGCTCTAGTCTGTATTGAGCTCTTTCTGTTGCTTTGCTGCATGCAGTAGTGCTGGAGAATCTATCTAGACTAGCAAGTTCTCTCTAACGGTGCAGTATAGACATGTGTTTCTTTCAGCTCTAGTGATCTGGAAGGGCAAATGCTGGGAGGACAGAGAATTTCTAGCGATGAACGCTTGAGAAGTGCTCAGCATGAAATAATTAAATGTTGAATGTGTCATTCGGGAAATAAAACTAGTGATGTACATTTTATTAATTTAGAAATGCTATTTTGTTTGTGGAAAAAAAATATAATTACATTACAGAATAAATTATTTATATTATTATAAGTTTTTTGAAATATTACAAACAAATGTGTACATTTCATTATTTAATACATAAATAGGCACATTTAAATAATTAACACTGATTTAATCATTAAAAAAATATTCAATTAAGTACATTAAACTTTTGATTTGTTTCAGAATAAATTATTACATTTATGTTTGGATGAATTTGATTATTTAAGGATTTATTCATTCAGAATAATTTAGTTAACCTTCCTGCAGTCTTCCAGTTTTCGCCCTTCCTGTTTTTACTGCTTTTTTAGGATTTATGTACGGTGTAAGAATAGATGCACGTGTGAGATTGAATCTAGAGATTGAGTCTGAGACTTTCAAAGCTGCTTCGTTTAAATTCTGCTTTGGGTTGAAATCAGATAATCACACAAAGTTTGAGCATTGCTCATTTTCTTACATTTCCTTTGCTTAGTCTGTTGTGTTGTGTGGTATGTTATTTGATTTTGATTGCTGGGCTTTGAAAGTGTCTGTCAGTTTTAGAGTAAATGTGACAATTTGTGATTACTTTCGGGTCATCTGATTGGACGAGACCTGTGGCAGACACGCCCTCATCCCCTGGCCAGCCAATGAGGGATGGGATATTCCACAGCCCAGACTGGCACCTGCAGCCCAACATGCCAGATGGCACAAATCATAGACAAGAATATTCTGGGTTCAATGCAGTTTTAAGTCTATTGCTGTCCATCAGTGGCATACTGCTGGTTATTCCAGAAACTCATCCTCAGTTTGTAAAATAAAAGGAAAAACACATACTTTTGAGAATTAGCTGTATTAGGCAAGAATGAAACGAGCATGAATTTATATGTGTAAACCATTTGTAAAACAATTTTTCTGTAAATTGTCATCATAAATGAAGACCATTGCATGAAACGCCTGGTTTAGCAGTGTTATTTTAAAATGATTTATAAACTATTATAGTATTTATTGACATTTTGAATTGTCTTTATTTTTCTACATTTTTGTTAGTTTTACAAATGTTTATTATTATTTACAAAATTATATATATATATTTATTATGTTTCAGTTTATAATACTTAAAAAAATATATATATATATATATACTAATATTCATTTAATTTTTTACACTTTTCTATTTTATAACAGTTTTATAAAACAATAACAACACTGCAAAACAGTAATATTTAGTCATTTTTTCATGTATCCTGGAACAGTGCCTTGCCCTGTAGTAATTGCAGTACTGTTGAAAACAAATAAATAGGTTACACACTGAGATACAAGTCAAAATTATTGTCTGTAGTGATGAAGCTGTATTTAACCTGGAATATTGAGTACAGTATAAAGTCAGACCCCTTAAACACTGTGCTGTCAAACTTTGTGATTCAGTGCTTAGAAGTAGTTGCATTTGTATTTGTTTCAGTAGTGAATTTAGCTAATGGTGACAGGTAGTCAGCTTGATGTAGTTGGTGTGTGCTGGTGCTGTTCCTGCTCTGGGCATGTGATGCTGCACACATTGCATAAGGGGCTCTGCAGGTCTGCCCTGGATCTTCTGGGGTGAGCTCTCCTCGCAGACCTCCTAACAGAGCCCGTCTCTTCCTGCAGGTCAAGTTGTGGTACGATAAAGTAGGACATCAGCTCATCGTCACTATCCTGGGCGCCAAAGACCTGCCTTCACGAGAAGACGGGCGACCTAGGAATCCATACGTCAAAATCTACTTCCTCCCTGACAGAAGGTATGCCAGAGTTCAAATATATACATATTCAAAACAACTTTGAATAAGGATTTGAAATGATAATGTTCTCAAAACAAGTCTCGCATGCTCACCGAATCTCCAATTTATTTAATTTAATCAAAAATACAGTAAAAATATTGATATTGTGAAAAATTATTCCTATTTCAAATAACCATTGTCTATTTGAATATATTTTAAAATGTAATTTAGTCCTGTGATGTAAAGCTGAATTGTCAGCATGATTTATCTTCAGTGTCACATGATCCTTCAGAACTCATTCTAATATGATGATTTGCTGTTTTTCTAAATTATTTAATGCATTGAAATTCCAAAAGAACAGATTTTAATTCTCCAAAATAAAAATAAAAATGTATATTTATATCAAAATCAATTCAATTATATTTGAAAAAGTCTAAATATATCTATTTTAATTTTTTGGAGGAGGGGGTTGGAAAACAACAACAACAACAACAACAGCATTATGTCATAACATCAGCGATTGCTTCTGTATTATTAATAACAAAGCACATAATATCGAAGACTCGAAAACTGAAAAATAAACTGAGGTTGGAGAATCCTGAAAGTAGAAAAATAAAGAGGTCAAATAAAGCTATATATTCCATTTGTATGTAAGAAACAAACACACTTTATTTTAAGGTGTCCTTTTTACACCTTACGTGTACTTACTATTGTAATAACAATCAATTATGCATAATTACATGCAAGTAACCCTAAACACTAATTCTAACCATATAGTAAGTGCATGTAGTTCATTAATATTATTCAGTACTTAAATGTACAACTACGCTGTAACAAAAACACCTTGAACCAAAAAATAATGAATGAATAATTAGGTGTAATGATGTCTAAAAATGTGGTTTAGTGTATCTGTGCGTCTGTAAAGTCGCATCAGCAGCTGTAAATTATGAACTCACCTGCTCTTTTCAGCGATAAAAGCAAGAGGAGAACGAAAACAGTGAAGAAATCTCTGGAGCCCAAGTGGAACCAGACGTTCATGTACTCGCCGGTGCACAGACGAGAGTTCAGGGAGCGCATGCTGGAGATCACGCTATGGGACCAGGCCAGAGTCCGAGAGGAGGAGAGCGAGTTCCTGGGAGAGGTGAGAGAGAGACCCACACCGTCCTGAAAAGATCTCTCAATATTTACTCCATGTGATGCAAGACAGCTGTTGTGGCAGCAATATAAGACGTGAATAGAAGTTTTAGTTTCAAATCAATTATAAAACTATTTTGTGCCTTCCTTTGCAAAGCTTGAACGCTAAGCAAGTTTTTTTTAATGCAAGAAATATTCCACATTTGCACTGCATCTTAGACTCATCAAACACTGTAAGTCATGATAAACGAATGTGTGTTTGATGTAGGGCTGGGTGATTAATCGAAAACGAATTGAAACTGAACTTAAAACACTCTGAAGGTCATTGCACACTGAGAACGAGATTTTCGCGAATTTTCGTTTTTCTCATCCTTTCCTATCCAAATGTATGCTAAGGATGCGAAAATACAGAAAATTGAACCGGATCCGAATTTTTCAGGCAATGTGTAAAACGTGATTGACACAACGTGAGGTCGTATTTTATTTTTTAATGTGCGAAAATTTCAAGCCCAGTATGCAATGACCATAACCGATGGAATTTTCCCATGTCAGTTATTTCGTTGTTTTAATACTATTAATACTTGTCCCTTGAAAACATACTACCATAGTCGGCACTATACGGACGAGACCGTTGCGATTGCGTCTTTTGCAGCGTCTCGCACGTGAGAGGCTCGTTAAAAAAAAAGAATTGAAACTTTTACACACAGAGCCGCTCATCAATGCAGGGCCCTAGCAGGTTGGCATGGCAACTTTTGTATTTGTGACCAGTTTGAAGTTGAGATTTATACATCATCTGAATAAATAAGCTTTCTATCAATGTATGGTTTGTTAGGATATAACAGTATTTGGCCGAGATACAACTATTTGAAAATCTGGAATCTGACGGTGCAAAACATCAAAATATTGAGAAAATGGCCTTAAAAGTTGTCCAAATAAAGTTCTTAGCAATGCCTATTACTAATCAAAAACGAAGTTTTGATATCGGTAGGACATTTACTAAATATCTTCATGGAACATGATCTTTCTTATTGTCCTAATGATTTTTGGCATAAAAGAAAAATCGATAATTTTGACCCATACAATGTATTTTTTTGGCTTTTGCTACAAATATACCCATGCTACTTACAGTATGACTGGTTTTGTGGTCCAGGGTCACATTTGACAGCAGTGTGGTGGAGTAGGAAGTCTGGTCTGCACAAAAAAAACCATTCCTGAGCATCTCATGGTGGTAGATACAAAGACGTGCTTTATGTGAATGGCTAGTAAGAACCTACACTCTAAAAATGCTGGGTTAAATACAACCCAGCGCTGGGTAAAATGTCGACAAACCAGCGATTGGGTTGTTAATGACTCAGCGGCTGGGTTACTGGGTTAAACCAGGGCTTAATTTGTGCCGGAACAAGCCGGATCCGGCACCTCCGAAATCCGATCCGGCACCTCATTTTTTTGGATCCCCCTCCTCACGCGCCAATGAAAGACGTTTGTGCTGACCTATAGTGTGCATATACGAAAAATCCTCTATAATGACCACCCTTCCACATTTGAACTAAAGAACCTGAACACGTCAAATACGCGACACGTGCACTGCTCTGCTCTCACAAGACATAATGCACGGATCAATAGCCTACACGCGTGCATATAGATAATTGTGGATATAGGCGAACTCAGTCGCCTAGGGCGGCAAAAAGGACAGAGATTTTTCATTTATATTTGTATATTTTGGGCATTCATTTGTAATTATTATACTCATATCAACAAGTTATCACCCCTTAGTTACTCTAAATCTAAATTAACTTTGCTTTATAGTCATGCCGCTCCCGCGCCGCGCCCCCAACTGAGCGCCGTCAATAGGCTACTCTACATGCAAAACATCATAATGTACATTCATAAATGCCATCATAACGATTAAAACTATCCAGACATGAATGGCTTTCGCTGCTGGTGATGTCCGATGAGTTTTAAAGCCAGACACGTGCTTCTGAAAGGTAAGATTATAGCCCTTTTTTGGTCAAATATAGGTTTGTTTAATTTAATCTATAAATTCATTGTATTTAATGCAAAGCAAACCAAGTCACCTAAACGAGCCGCATCGGTCTTTTTCTGACTATTTGTGCTTCTAAAAATGCTTAGTTTAAATGCTTTAATTTAAATATAAAAAAATGTTGTCTACATGTTTAAACTGTAAAATATGTCGTATTAATAACTTAATTTGATGAAAATAAAGGCATTTAGGCAAAAAAAAAAGTCAAAATAAATGACAAACTAAAACAAAACGAAACCGACAGCAACTAAATAAAATAATCCAAAATAAATAAACATTTTCTAATCAATCTCAGCGTGCTTTAATTTAGTGTCGCTAGTGGTTTGCGTCAATAAGGTTCAATTAAAATGTCTTTGGTCTGTGCTCTGGAAGTGTTAATTTAATTCTGCTAAACTTTAATTACTAAAACTCAAATTAAAACGCGAACTAAACTGTATAGGGTAGAAAACTGTTCACAAAAATAAAAACTAAACAAAAATTAACCAAATTATAAAAAAAATAACAAATTGATTAACTGATGTTTATAGAGAAAATTGAAAGCGATATTAAAATAAAAGGGAATTTAAAAATGCAAAACTATAATAACCCTGACATGAACGTCTTTCATTGGAGGAAGAGGATCCGCCAAATGAGATGATCGGAGTTCGGAGGTGCCGATCCGGACCGGGTTTCTGACTACACCAGCTGTGTAGCGCTGCCCACCGAGGATTCTCCCAAATCTTCCCATGGCCACTTCAGGCTTGTACACGCAATTTGAGTTTGCAGCTTTAATAGTGCTTATTTATTATTATTATTATTAAGGCTTATTTATTTATTTTACGTTGCAGTAGGGGAAAAATGAACAATCAGAAAACATGCCCGTGTCTGCTTTTATTGTCATGCAGTTTTATCAATAAACAAATTCTCCAGTCTTCCACGTGCATCTTTAAAATCGTATTTAATTATGAGAGTGAAGTAGGGATGGCACGGCAGGGTTTTAGAGCAGCAGTTTGTGCATTCGTTTTCTTTCTCAACTGTTCACATTTACTTTTTTTGCGTAATTTTGTGTATATTTGGCCACTTAAACTCAACAACAAACGTAATTTTCAGGCGGTGTATATGAAACAGCCTTGGCCAAATGATACTTAAACTCATTGACAACAAACTATGAAAAATAACTCGATATGATACTCAGGCGGCTTTGGATATAACTGAGCGCACACCCTGAATGGTTATTTTCAAAGTTTTTCTCAGGTTCAATGACAAAGCAGATCAGCACATTCAAACAGCCACAAACAAGGATAAGAAATAATAAAATCCCTTTTATTTCATCCATGCTGACGAGTAAAAAGACCTGCAAATGATACATTTTATGACGTTACAAAGATGACCAGATTGACTAATATAGCAATTCTGAAAATTACATCAACTGTCTAATTTATGAATGAGTCCGCATCAACTACATTAAAGAAGCGCTTTATTTAAAGAGTACCCTAAAGTAAACATTCTTGAGCCGCAGCCACACACCTGATCGTGTGTGAGTAGGTGAGCTGGGAAAGACAGTGGGCCAAACCACGTGAGGAAGGGGGGGGGAACTCAGTTTCTAAAAGCTTTTTTTGCGTTGTTTTTTTTTTCTACTACACAATTATTTTAGGTATACATACATATATTTTTCACATAGAGAGTGATTTTTTAAATATTTTTTTTTGGGGGACAAACCTCATGGGGGGGGGATGATCCCCCGGGATTTACGCCCATGCGCTGATGTGAAGCCGCTTTGAGAGAGTGAAAGAGAGAAGACGCGGTCCAGCTGAATCACTCACGTGTTTACAGATGACTGATTTAATCTGCTAGTTTGTGTGGATTTATTTACCCATCTAACCCACATGCTATATTCAATAAATGTTTGCAGGAATTTCCCTCATTATAAACTCGAAAGCTGCTGGAATGAGTAAAACTATGCGATATGCACACAATCCCCCACAAAATTTCCGGACAGGATTAATTATAACTCTATTACCATTATTCATTTTTTTCCCAGGCCTGGAAATTGTTTCAAAATGTCATGGCTTTTTCATGTACTAACCCAAATAAAAGCAACTGATGCACGCTGTTAATCACTTAAAATGGCTCACCAATGTGATCACGCGATTGCTCCGCTACCTCTCCTTCCGTCACCCCGCTTTGATCCGGGACCTCGAAATTTACAAATTAAGCACTGGGTTAAACATGTAACCCAACTGTTGATTGAAAACAACACAATCACTGGGTTTGTCCATATTTTACTCAGCGTTGGGTTGTATTTAACCCAGAGTGTAGAGTGAGTACTTGCGCATATTAACGTGACAGGACAAGATGATCACTGAGATTCTGCCCTGCTCTTTCTCTTAATCAGCAGTGTTCTAGTTACATTCATTATTTAAAGGTGCAGTGTGTAGTTTTTAGCGGCATCTAGCGGTTGAGTTTGCGAATTGCAACCAACGGCTCAGTCCTCCGCTCACCCCTCCCTTTAGAGAAGCTACGGTGGCCGATACAGGGCTAAGATTTTCCGCGAGAACAACATAGTGACGATACGCGCTCTGTAGAGCAGTTTGTCCGTTTAGGGCTACTGTAGAAACATGATGGCGACTTCCATGTGAGGGGACCCGCGGTATATGTAGTTATAAATCGCTCATTCTAAGGTAATAAAAACATAACAGTTCATTAAGTAAGGTCTTTATACTCCTCTGAAAACGTAGTTATGTATATTATATTGCATTTCTGTCTATAGATTATCCTAAATATTACACAGTGCACCTTTAAAACAGTTGTTTTCAGGGGATGCAAGCTATTATTTTCTACTTTTCACATTGCATTATTTAAAATAGAGTTTGTTTGAAATAGATGCTGGTTATTTTCTACTTTTGACATGGCAATATTCATTTATTTTGTTTGCAAAAAATGAAAGATAAGAAATGCACTCTTTCATTAGAAAAAAATCCCACCTTTAATAGTTGAGGATATTTATATAAGAACTATGAATAATACAATACAAAAAATATACAACAATCGTTTAATAATTGACGTTTAAGATTAATTGAGGTTTTGATTTTAGGTCAGTTTGATGCCTGTGTGTTTGTGTGTAGATTCTGATCGAGCTGGAGACAGCGCTGTTGGACGATCAGCCTCACTGGTATAAGCTCCAAACACATGACCTGTCCTCGATGCCGCTGCCGAACCCCTCGCCCTACATGCAGAGACGCCTCCTGCACGGAGAGAGCCCGACACGCAGGTTACAGAGTACGTACTGGTACAGCAAACACAAGCACACACCCTCAGGAAGACATACAAAGCTGTATTACGCCTATATACTATATTTTCTCCTTAGTGGTACACAGAGCCGATCCTAGACTTCTGGGGGCCCTACGCAAAACTGTGTCACCGGGGGGGGGGGACGTGGGACGTGACGCATTTGTCCGTGTTTCACTCCGTCTCGGCTCGAGAAACATGTCTCTTCCGCGGCTCGCTATGCATTCAATCCGTTTTTAGTCTCGAGCAAGAGACTTTACGAAATGCACATTACATGATTTGACTGTTTTTCACGTAGAAAGGGCGTCAGCGCCGCATTACAATAAATTATCATTCATGTTTTCATAGCCAAATTACAAAACTAAACTAAAATGAAATCATCTTTGAGAGCAAGGGGGCCCCCTGGTGTTTCGGGGGCCCTATGCAGCTTGCGTATTCTGCGTATAGGGAGGATCGGCTCTGGTGGTACATATTAACATCTTGGTGTTAATGCATTACAAGTAAGTTGTAGTGAATTACTTTGAAATTTACAGTCCAATTTTTGAGTTACTTTTTAAAATGTGTAGCGTAAGTTACTTTGTTTTACTCACTGACAGCACTCTTGTCCCCATGTTAAGAGAAATCAGAGGCGTTTCCTTCAGCCTCAGGCTTATTCACTTCACGTTTGGTATGAAAGGGCATTTAGAGTTGCCAAAAATATATATATTTTTTTAATAAGCAAGCCCAGCCCATGGGACAGAAACGTAATGCATTACTTGGATTAAAGATAGCTCACCAAAAAAATTTAATTCTGTCATCATTTACTCATCCTCAAGTTGCTGGTACCCATTGACTTCCATGGTATTTTTTTCATACTATGGAAGTCAATGCTACTGTTAACTGTTTTTTTTTGTGTTCTTATCTTCTTTTGTGTTCAGCAGATGAAATAAATTCATACAGGTTTGAGGGTAAATGATGACAGAAGTTTCATTTTGGGGTGATCTGTCACTTTAAGTGTTCACACTACATTTTAATGTGATCTCAATCTGATTGTAAAAAGCAAAAATCACACTGAATCACATTTTAAAATTTGTATTTGTGGAAATCAACTTCTGTGTGATTTGTGTGATTTTTACGTCAGTCATTCATTCATCATAATTTTCTGTTTGGTGTATCATTTGTTTCAATCATAAAATAATTTATGAATTGCACTGTATTACATAGAGATGTGCAAAAATACACACATACTGTTCAAAAGCTTTTGGTCGGTAATTTATTTTTAATGTTTTTGAAAGTATTTTCTTTTGCTTACCAAGGCTGCATTTATTTGATCAAAAATACAGTACAATCTGAAATGTGGTGAAATATTATAACAATTTAAAATATCTGTTTTCTATGTGAATAATATGTAATTTATTCCTGTGATCAAAGCTGTATTTTCATCATCATTACTCCAGTCTTCAGAGTCACATGATCCTTCAGAAATCATTCTGATAGGCTGATTTACTGCTCAAGAAATGATCATTATCACACTTGTGATGAGTCCTTGCTGACTAAAATTAATATGATTTAACACACAAATAAAAGTATTGATTAAAAAGTATTACATAATTAAAAAAAAACTGACCCCAAACTTATTAGCGGTAGTCTGTTATCTGTTTAAAATTTAAAGAATTTGAAGTTTTTGAAAATTAAATCAGAATACAAAACTTTGCCAGTTTGAATGTAGGCAATTTACAGGCCTGCTCTGGTACGAATGTCCTGTATATTCTGTATAGTTTGTATGTCCAGAACTGATATGTTTGTTTTTGTTGATGTTTCTTGTTTTCATGTTTTGTTTCCTTCAAAAAAATTACTGTCTATCCACCACTGACACATTTCCAGACAAGGGCCCATATTTGTACAACTCAGGTAACTTTGCCCTGCTTGCTCCAGCTAGCATGTGATTGGCCAGCAGTGTGATTTTACTCTCCTCTACGCTCTCAAAGTGTGATCTCCCCTCACTTCCGCCCAGAGCCGATCCTAGACTTCTGGGGGCCCTACGCAGAAGTGAGATGCAGATGAGATGCAGAACGGGGGGGGGTGGGGCTGGTGGATGGCCGTGTGTGGTTGAGATGCAGCATTCGGGGGGGGGGGGCGGCGTGTGTGGTTGAGATGCAGAACGGGGGGGGGTGGCGTGTGTGGTTGAGATGCAGAACGGGGGGGGTGGCGGCGTGTGTGGTTGAGATGCAGAACGGGGGGGGGGGTGGCGGCGTGTGTGGTTGAGATGCAGAACGGGGGGGGGGGGTGGCGTGTGTGGTTGAGATGCAGAACGGGGGGGGGGGGGGTGGCGGCGTGTGTGGTTGAGATGCAGAACGTGTGGTTGAGATGCAGAACGGGGGGGGGGGGTGGATGGCGTGTGTGGTTGAGATGCACGAATGGATGCAATGCAGTTGTCTGGGTTTCACTTCGTCTTGAATCATCTTGAAATGATCATTCGAGCATTCATGTTTTCATAACCTCTGGCCAAACTCCAAAACGAACCCAAAATTAAAACATATTTTGGATTAAGGGGGCCCCCTGGTGTTTCGGGGGCCCTACGCAGCTTGCGTATTCTGCGTATAGGGAGGATCGGCTCTGCTTCCGCCTCATGCTCTTCAGAAACCCCCTCCGTCCCTCACAGCTGACGCCCATCGCTGCTGCTACATGCCACCAGTCCTCATTGTACAGCTTATCTGCCTGTTTAGGCCCGATCATTACAATATCCTAGTTAACAGTCCTGAGTATAGCCTGCTCACGCTTTTCCCAGCCTCTCACAAACCTTTCTGTGGTCGGTGTTTGCTGTGTTGCTGTGTTTTGATTTCAGACTAAATGATAGCAAACCTCATGCCGCTCGGTTCTGCTCACACTGATCTCGTTTGTCTCGAGTCTGAACACAGTGTGTTATCAATGTGATTTTCAACATGAGCCGGAACTGTTTTTTTTTTTTTTTTTTGCTGTAGTGAGGTAACAAATGAGAAAACATCTTTAGAATGACCATAGGCTGTCTGCCGTGGATATTGTGTGATATTGTGGCAAATGCATTATGCTATACACACAAATTATACGTCATCAGTAGCAACTAGTGATGCACGGATGAGCTAAAACGTCACATGAATCCGCAGCTTCAAATTAATTATACACTCGCCAACCGCGCGCGCCTATATTTTTGTCTGATTTAGATAACCGCACCCGATCGTCACATTCAGGGTTCATACGGTTATGAAAAACCCGGAAAAGTCATGGCATTTTAAATCAGCCATTTCCAAGCCTTTATCGATTTGAAAAATAAATAAACCCAGACATTTTTGGAAAAGTCATGGAAATCTATTTCACAATCCTCTGTATAATATAATTATGTTTAATTATGTCCTGAATTTCAGTGCGGTATTCCCGCAGCTTTCAACTTTAAAATGAGGGAAATTACTGCAAAACATTTATTCAATATAGCGTATATAGGTTAGATGAGTAAATAAATTCACACAACCCATCAGATCAAATCAGTCATTTGAAAACAGCGTGAGTGATTCAGCACCGAGTCCTCTCTCTTTGACCGTCTCTTCACATCGGCGCATCTAGAGCTGAACGCTGCGATACAAGACTTTAGCTCACGTTTCGGTGCAGTTGACAGAATTGTCAATTTCCTAATCGGTCATTGTTGCATCGTCACAAGAATGTATTTTTTCATGTCTTTAAGCCATTCGGTTCTCGTGCTCTCCTTTTCTGTGCGCTCACAGTCACATCCAGAGCGCGCGCTGCGAGAACCAAATCTAACAAGCAAAGTTTGTTGCGCTTAAGTGGCCAAATACACACAAAATGACATCAACATAGTCGTCCTGGCGAGTATCCTCGTAAGCACTGTCAGTTTTGTCTTAAGCTAATGTAAACAGTTAAGAAAGAAAACGCATAAGTATTGGATCCTAATGTTTTTGTTGTGTTAATTTAATATTCGATTTCTGTAGCCTATTTAGAAAATTGTGACATTAATGCAGCCAGAATAATAAAGTATCTCCGCAGCGCCCGCGGATATGCGCGCATCTAGTAGCAACTCACTTTCACGAGCTGTGTATTAGCATGGAAAGAGTTTCCGTGTCAAATATTCTCAGGTCTGCAGTGACGACTGTATTATAAAACACTCATGGTATTTTATATCATTATTTTAGTTATTTAACGTTTATTTTTTAAAGCCTCTTTTGAGCTTACAGTATTCTAAAAGTTACTTTAGGATAAAGAGTTAACATCTATATCAGTACTGATCAGTTAACGCTTACAATAAGGTGCCATTTGTTAACATTAACATTAACCATGTAAACCTGAACTAAAAATGAAAAGCGTTTATTAATCTTAGTTAATGATCATTTCAAAATGTATTAATACATAATTGAAACAAAGGTACATCTGTTATTATTATCTGAGCTACTGTGCTAATTAAACAAGCTTCCATTATATCTAATATCAAAATATCAGGTCCTATGTTTTTTTTCTCTTTAGTTCAAACTGTTCACTCAAAGGCTTTCAAATATACACGCAAAAAAAATTGACGGCTGATTTCACCTGAAAAAAGTAAAAGTGAAGAATTTGCTTTAGCCACTATTGTAAAAATGTCCGAGCGCCACATAAAAATAATTAGCGACTATAAAATACATTTATAAAACACATCAATCCATTACAAAACAAAAAAAATTATATCTAAATAAATAAAATCTAAATAAGCTACATATATAATATAATTTAATATAATAATTTGTATATTGATGCATCCCTTATTACCTGTTATGATAACGTAATGCTAGTTAAGTCTGCTGTGCTAAAAGCCTAGCTAGACTACTTTACCTCATATTAACTGTCCTGTGAATTACAACACACAGTCACGTTAAGAGGGTCTTTTCTTCATCATGACTCTCGTGATCTGTTCCTCTACCCTTCCTTTCTCTGTTTCTCTCTCTCTCAGGGTCACAGCGAATCAGTGACAGCGAGTTCTCTGATTACGACTGTGAAGACGGGATTGGTGTTATCTCAGGTACAGCTAAATCACCTGCTTTAGCGCCGCACTGTACTTACAAAACTGAAGACTTGAGCATGCTTCAAAGCAATTCATAATATAACTATTAGAAGTATTTGTAACAAACACAAAACATATATACAACCCCGTGCCACATGATCCTTCAGAAATCATTCTAATATGCTGATTTGCTGCTCAAGGAACATTTCTGATTATTATTATTATTATTATTATCAATGTTGAAAACAGTTGTGTTGCTTCATATTTTTGTGGAAACAAGGATTCGAAGATGAGTAGAAAGTTCAAAAGTACAGCATTGATTTGAAATAAAAATCTTTTGCAACATTATAAATGTATTTACTGACACGTTTGATCAGTTTAATGTGTCTTTGTTGAATTAAAATTTTAACTTCTGTAAAAAAAACAAACCTCTTACTGACCCCAACCTTTTGACCATTGATTTACTGGGGCACAATCTGTTCTGAATACATGAATACATATCAGTTGTGTCTGTAACCACACATGTAACCCACTCTGGGTTTGTAATGATCTTTTCGATGTCTGATCGTACACGGCTTGTCCCGTTCACAACAAAGCAAATTAAAGGATATTGTCAGAAAGAACATTAATCTCCCGACTCAGCACAAGGAAAGTCCTCACTGTCATTTCACACTGACTGCATTGGTTCTGTTCAATTTTTAAGGTGTTTTTAATGTTGATATCAAAATAAAGTTCAGAGTGGTAGACCACATACAGCTCTCCTAAAAAAATTATTTGGACATCTAAAAAGTCTGAATGCCATTGTATTCGATCCTACTTTGCCCCTATGTTTCAGTGAATGTGAATATATGATTTATAATTTGGTTGTTAAATGGCAATGCTGATGTGACTGTGTGTTGTGTTGTGTTCGCCTCAGATCACCGGCACAATGGCAGGGATTTCCAGAGCTCCACACTGTCTGTCCCTGAGCAGGTGATGTCGTCCAATCACTGTTCCCGATCAGACATGACCCGCACACGCTCGCGCTCACCCAGCGTCCCTCCACCGCAAAGGTACAAACAAGCGTATAAGAGACGTTCGTTATGGGTCAAGAGGTCATATCATAAAACATACTCCAGACTTACTTCCAAAGACAAAAAAAGATGATTTATTGAAACAATTCTCATTCTTCAACTTTCTGACATCAAATGGATAAATTAGGAATGCACGATATTATCGGACCATATCGGAATCAGCCAATAATTGCTTTAATTGTAAATATCGGCATCGGCCCGATATGAAAAAAATGATTCCGATATGTCTTGCCGATAAGAGGAATACATTAACTCACATGTGCTAAGAGTATTCTAGCATTGTGGCTCATTCTTGAAGCAAAGTTTTGCCTGAATGTGATTGGATTCACAGTTTTGGATCACTGCATTTAAACTTGAATATGCACGTACAGAATGACGCACTCGGTGTGCGATAGTCGACAGTAATAGCACGTGCAGCCAAGGTCCTAATGCCCGCTCGGTAAAGAGTTTTAATTCCGTAGGGGGTGCTGTGCTAATAAAATGAATGCAAAATACACAAATAATATTTAGACTGTGTTTCTGATTAAATAAAGCAGTAATTGATGCCATATAATCATGAGCATATTTTGATTTAAAGGTCAGAAACTATAGCTTACATGAACAACAACAAAAAACACTCACAAATATGACACTTAAATTAAATAATTTGATATATACTGATTTATTCAATAATGTGTAAGATGTTATATTTTTTTAAACAAATTATGAGCTCTAAAATATTTTCAGAATTTGTATTCTTTATTTTAACTCTTTTGCTTTAGACCATTTACAAATGTTAACTCTTAAAATAAAATGTTAAGGTCACCACTGTATCTTTCTGAGAAAAAAGAAAGAAAAAAAAGCAGCGATTGAATATAGTTTATTTAGTTATTTGCAAATCTTCAATGTACTGTCATTGTAAAATAACTTCATTATTGTTTATTTAATTCTAACAAAGTTAAATAAATAAATGATTTGCTTATAATTTCTACACAGGAGAGACTTGGTGTTGTTTCCAAACAAAAGGAAATATATTGGTATCGGCATCGACAATCGACCAAAATGAGGAAAATATCGGCGTATCGGATATCGGCAAAAATCCAATATCGTGCACCCCTAGGATAAATCCATGTTTTATATCAGTCGTGCCTATTTGCTATTCAGCAACTTTGCCCAGGTGGCATTTAACTAATGCTAAGCCTAAGATATCAGGATGGCCAAACATTCACTTCAGGATCCCAGCATTAAAAACTGGTTGCTAATATTTTAACAATATGTCTGATCGTTCAGGCTGATCTTAATAGGTGGTTCAACTGTACAGATTGTATACACGCACAAATCAGTGAACAAAGTGCTGTTGCTCATTTCACATGTGAACAGTGTGTTTACATAAATCAGATCAGCAAATCAGCATGCAGCCCACAAAGAGTGGGAATTATTAGTAAACCGTATAGAAAAAAATGAGACATCATCCCTCTAAAGCACATAGTTACAATTAAACATTTTCAATATCTGTAATAATGCTGATTTTAGAGTGCCAAATGTTATTAACTAGATGTTTTGACTATTTAAACTTATTTTATATCTTCAGGACAATAGCAAGTATAAGGCCTTTCATTATAACTGTAAACATCCATTTTCAGGTCGTGGGTTATATGCATTTTTGATGTGTTTAAAATCTGTCATGATTTTTATTAAGCAAACATAAGAATATTTTTTATATTGTTAGTAATATTTAGTTACACTTTAGATCAGGGAACCTTATTCACTATTGACTAGTTGTTTATTAGCATGCATATTAATAGCACATGGGCTGTTTATTAGTGCTAATAACTTACATCTTAATGCATGACCATATTCTAGATCACTTTACCCAAGCCCATACCTAATCATCACTACTACAACAACTACCTTACTTACTATTAATAAGCAGCAAATTAGGAGTTTTTGGAGGCAAAACTCAAAGTAATATGTGTTCCCTAATATAAAATGCCACGTCTTGTACATTGTATATCATTTTATTGCATTATATTATATGTTTTGCTTTGATCATAAAACTAAGCATTTTAATATTATCTTACCAAGACATATTGTTGGAAGTTTTAGAGTGAAAACTAATATTTATATCATTTTACGTAAGCCTCTGCTATACTGTTCTCATTTATTCACATTACAAGCTTTCAGAATTTCTTTGTACTTTTTGGGCACATAAATATCAGCATCTGCAACAAATCGCATATTTTTTTTACTCAATTAGGGCCTCTAGAAATTATAAATCTTGCTGTGGCTACTAGCTGAAATAAACGAACAAAAAAGTTGAAAGTTACTTGAAATACTAAAATAACTTGAAATAAAATACAATTAAAGTTAAATGGAAATACATCTATAAAAATAAACAAGCTAAATAAAAACAAGCTATATAACATTTTTTATTAATAAATAAATTAAATAAAAGTTAATTGAAAATAATAATTATTAATAATGTATGCATCATTTTTTTTAAATAACACTGCTCACAATTAAAACTAGTGTCACTAGCGCACTTTGTCATAGCAGGGCTCTCATTTTCTCTCCTTCAGTCGAAGTTTAGACCACGGTGTGAGAGGAGGACCCTCGCTTTACGGGCCCCGACATCACCTGTCTGAAGACAGATACTCACCAGACAGGTATGAGTCCGCAAAACACGCTCCGAAGCCACGGTCTACATACAGTGCTTGCCCTTAAAAGCTTTATTGTTTTCTAGATTGCCTTTGCTGGTACTGGAAACATAAATGGGAATGTTTCCATATACCTTCGTCATTTCTTATAACATGATTACAGAAATTCAGTGTGAGAAATATGATGTGCCACATACCGAGAACCATAGAAAGCAGGAAACAAATTATTCCTCTTCTTTTCTTTTTGACATCACTCTCTCATTTTATCCGCCAATCTCTTGCTTTTGTTTATCTTTCCATCGCTCCATATTCAATAGCTCCATTCAACCATATTTCTGTTCTTTACTCCCTGTGGTTGCAGCCAGTATCTTACCCTCCCTCCTCGAACCAGACACAGACAGCCAAGCATCGACTCTGCTATCCAGGACCCCAGGTATTCTGTCAGGCCAGAGCAGTGTTACGCGGCCCTGCCCACCTCCCCCTTCTGTCCAATCACAGCACTCCTCTCACTTTCACCCGCCCACTTACCCCTGCTGCTAGTTGATTGACAGGTGACAGCTTGGCCACACATAGCACTGCATAAGAGGTTGCTCTTGTTACTTTATTCATTATAAATATGAAATGAAGACTAGTGAATGCACTCATGCGTAATAGACCCCATCTTAGGACAACAGAGTCATGTTTGTACACAAGAAAACATCTGTTACTGAAACTCTCACTTTCTTAGACTTTAAAGGAAAGCTCAAGTTTCAATACAAGCAAAGCTCTGTCAACATGATTTTGTGACAAACTGTTTGTTACTACAGAAAATCATTTGGACTTGTTCTTAAGTTTTAGTAGTTATACTTATTAGTAATACAGCAATACACTAATTTTGCACTTGTTTTTGCTAAAACGCTTCTTACTTACAGAAAAATTACAAAAATATTCATCTAATCTCAAGACTTACAGTTTTAATGCGGCAATACTTTGTTTTTATACATTTATTATATAGCATAAATGTCACATCTGTTTATATCGAAACTGTAATATTGTAAATGCGATTTTGGTTTGTTTTGTGTTATTTAATCTAATTTAAAATGAATTCACATTTAAAATACATTAAACAAATAATATTTTGAAATATTATTTCATTTTAAAATAAGGTTTTTATATTATAATATATTTTAAAAGTAATTTATTTCTGTGATTAAAGCTAGATTTTCAGCATTATTACTCCAGTCTTCAGTGTCACATGATCCTTCAGAAACAATTCCGATATACTGATTTTATGCTCAAGAAGCATGATTATTATTATCTATTCTGTGGTCAAAGAGAAAAGCTTGTATTAAAACTGGCTGTGGGATTCACTGAGTCTCTCTCTCTCTCTCTCTTCTCTCTCTCTCTCTCTCTCTCTCTCTCTCTCTCTCTCTCTCTCTCTGTCTCTCTCTCTCTCTCTCTCTCTCTCTCTCTCTCTCTCTCTCTCTCTCTCTCTCTCTCTCTCTCTCTCTCTCTCTCTCTCTCTCTCTGTAAATATATATATATATAATATATAACATAAGACTCATATATATACACTGTATACATATACAGTGGTTGCCGAAATTATTAAAACACTAGTATTTTTACCAGCTAAAAAAATAGTTTTAAGTCAGTTATTTATATCTTTTGGTGTAGTGTGTCAGTAGGAAATATCAGTTTACATTTACAAACATTTGCCATTAATTGTAATAATTCAGTGAGATTTTTGTTTGCACAAGGACTCTGACAACAGCCAGTGCTCCTGCAAAGCTCCCTGAAAAACTTTGCGGAAGTGCACCGAGAGTAAACGCTGTTTTAAATGCAAAGGATGCTCACACCAAATGTTGATTTAATTTAGTTAATAGAAGTAATTTAATTTTACAGCATTTTTACACAAGTGCCTAAAACTTTTAACAGTACTGTAGTTCCTCTTCAAGAACTTGAGCTGCGTCCGAGAACGCATTGGGGAACGCCTCCAGTGTGAGCGGCTCTGAATATTGTGTGCAATCTGCAAAATGTCCAAACCACTGTTATAAGCTCCTCCTCCTCTTTTTGCATACAGCTAATAGGTACAGTATCTCACAGAAGTGAATACACCCCTCACATTTTTGTTCATATTTTATTATATCTTTTCATGTGACAACACTGAAGAAATGACACTTTGCTACAATGTAAAGTAGTGAGTGTACAGCTTGTATAACAGTGTAAATTTGCTGTCCCTTCAAAATAATTCAACACACAGCCATTAATGTCTAAACCGCTGGCCACAAAAGTGAATACACCCCTAAGTGAAAATATCCAAATTGGGCCCAAAGTGTCAATATTTTGTGTGGCCACCATTATTTTCCAGCACTGCCTTAACCCTCTTGGGCATGGAGTTCACCAGAGCTTCACAGGTTTCCACTGGAGTCCTCTTCCACTCCTCCATGACGACATCACAGAGCTGGTGGATGTTAGAGACCTTGCGCTTCTCCATCTTCCGTTTGAGGATGCCCCACAGATGCTCAATAGGGTTTAGGTCTGGAGACATGCTTGGCCAGTCCATCAACTTTACCCTCATCTTCTTTAGCAAGGCAGTGGTCGTTATCATGTTGGAATAGTGCCCTGTGGCCCAGTCTCCGAAGGGAGAAGATCATGCTCTACTTCAGTATGTCACAGTACATGTTGGCATTCATGGTTCCCTCAATTAACTGTAGTTCCCCAGTGCCGGCAGCACTCATGCAGCCCCAGACCATGACACTCCCACCACCATGCTTGACTGTTGACCTAAGAGATCACCATGTGTTGGTGCGCACCGACAACACAGCGGTGGTCTTTTACATCAACCACCAAGGAGGTCTGCGTTCACCGCCCCTTTACAGGCTGGCGTACCAGATTCTTGGGTGATCCCAGGACAAACTCCTCTCGTTGAGAGCATTTCACATTCCTAGGCATCTCAATATGGGAGCAGACATCCTGTCGAGGCAGGGGCCGAGGCCTGGGCAATGGATACTTCACCCCTAGGTGGTGAAGCAGATCTGGAGAATGTTTGGCCTGGCACAGGTGGACCTCTTGGCTACTCAGGAGACAGCGCAATGTCCCCTCTGGTACTCTCTGACTCATCCAGCTCCACTGGATGCCATGGTACAGATGTGGCCGGGGCTTTGTCTGTACACTTTCCCCCCGATCGCTCTGCTCCGGGAGTTCTGGCGAGAGTGCGCCTGGACGAAGTCAGTCTACTTCTGGTAGCACCATTCTGGCCGGGCCAAGTATGGTTCTCGGACCTGATTTCTCTCCTCGACGGCTCTTAATGGGATATTCCCATCAGGAGGGATTACCTCTCACAGGTGGTGGTCTATCACCCCTGCCCGGAGATGTGAAAATTGTGGGTGTGGCCCCTGAGGGGGCACAACTCATAGCTTCTGGTCTCTCAACCGAGGTTGTAGAGACCATCCTCCAATCCAGGGTTGACCCAATCCACCTTAAAATGTTATGTTGCGGCAATCTCGGCCTACCACACCTCGCTTGGTGGGCAGTCAGTGGGCAGGAATCCCCTAGTTACACGTTTCCTCCATGGTGTGCGTTGAGGCTGAGGCCTACAGTACGGTCCCGTGTTCCACCTTGGAACACCTTGGTGCACGAAGCTCTCTGTAGGCCTCCCTTTGAGCCGATTGAGGAGATTTCTGATCGCCATCTCATTTTGATGGTCACTTTCCTTCTGGCGATATCTTTCCTCAAGAGGGTTGAGGATCTTCAGGCCCTCTCTGTGGCCCCTACTCACTTGGACTTTGTGCCCGGCATTGCCAAAGCCTTTCTATACCCTAGAACAGGGTATGTTCCGAAGGTCCCCTCCTCGGCACCGTGGCCAGTAATACTGCAAGCCTTTTGTCCTCCTCCCTTTCAGGAGCCTGACCAGCAAAAGCTTCATTGTATGTGTCCAGTGCGAGCACTGGAGGCATACGTCCACAGAGCTGCCATGTGGATAAGGGCGGACCAATTGCTAGTATGCTACGGTCCCCCTAAGAGAGGGGTCTGCCTGCTACAAAGCAGACCCTCAGCTGGTGGATTTTGGATGCTATCAACACTGCCTATGAGTCCTCTCAGCTCACCGATGGGAGTCAGAGCTCATTCGACACAGAGTGTGGTGGCCTCCAAGGCCTTTCTCGCAGGTGTCCCAATGCAGGACATCTGCAACGCTGCGGGATGGTCTACGCCCCTGACCTTTGTCAGATTTTATGGCCTTGACATGCAGGCCACTTAAGTTTCTTCCATCCTCTCGCCCTAGATGTGCTCCGCAGGGATACACACTGGGCAGGGACTTGAAAGTCTGGCAGCGTGGGTATCTCGTCCACAATGCATTCTCAGATGCAGCTTGAGTTCCTGAAGAGGAACGTTTCTAGGTTACGTATTACGTATGTTCCACACTTTCGGCATCCCTGACAGAGCTTGCTTCATTCCTAGAAGCTGACGCCGGTTTCACCGCACGTGCTTTTATACAGCTTGTCATCATGTCTGTGACGTCTTGCCCTTCTTTTGGATAGATTGCACACGATATTCAGAGCCGCTCACGCTGGAGCCGTTCCCCAATGCGTTCTCGGACACAGCGTCTCGTTCCCCCTTTGAGAAACTAAGGTTACATATGTAACCTAGAGACACTTTGCCGGTAGGTTTGTGTGGAGCTCAAATATCTCACTGGATTATTACAATTAATGGCAAAATTAATGTTTTGAAATATAAACTGATATTTCCTACTGACACACTACAGCAAAATATATAAATAACTGACTTAAAACTTTTTTTAGCTGGTGAAAATACTAGTGTTATAATAATTTTGGCCACCACTGTATGCATATTTATATAAAGTAGTCAACATTTGAATTGGTTTAAACAATTAATCAAAGTTGTCCTAAGACAAGAACGCATTTTGGTTTTAGGTTTTAAATAATAATGTACACAAATAATTGCACTTGCACATTTTTAATTCTCACTACTGGAAAAGCACTACATCTACACTTCTGTGGGACGGACAAATCTTTATTACTGCTGGTGTGTGCTGCAACATCAATGATAGTTTTGATAGCTTCGCATATCTGCTAGTTCTCTTGGCCCAAGGTTACTTGATTTCCTGCATTTGTGCTTTGGGCTAGCTTCACCTGTGCCTTCTTTCAGAGAGGAAGTGCTAAAAAAAAGAGGGTAGAAAAGCTCCGCCCCTTAGCACCCAGATAACGCCTACTTGCCCCACCCAATTCTAACCACCTCACTCTCATTTCTATTCTGACTCATAGTATGGGCCCCCTATATCGGGAGGACGCGGTCAGGTTACTGCGCTCCACTAGGATGGCCCGTGCATACTCAGACGGGGCTTACAATAGCATCGACAGGTAGTAAACCACAGCGGTTCACTCTCGTTTTCACGATGCTCCATATTAGTGCTGTGTGTGTAGTAGTTTGGACTAGAACAGCTAGTGGCGTCTCTCAAAATGTTTCACATCTACAGTATGAAGGGCTGCACGATAACTGGTTAAATGGTTAATCGTGAATTAGCTTAAAAATATGTCCATGAAATACTGTCAATTCATCAGAATCATTGCACTTTCATTTAAGCTCAAATCAAGAGAATTTGCATGCTTTGCTCATGGATTTAGTTACTGCAAACAGCACAAGTGACCGTGTGAAAGAAAGCAGAGTGCCTGTATTACAGTTTTATTTGAGCAGAAAATATCAATAGAGATCGCTAAACTCCAGCTTACGTGTTTGCTGGTGTTTCCAGCTCATCAGCGCTTTTTTTTATAATGTAGATGGAGCACAAGTTTGGTTGACAGGTTGGCAGATTAAGTAAACCACTGGGATGAAAATTTATGGATTTAAGAAAAAAGCTCCAATTGGGGGATTTAAACACTTGAAATCTGGCAACCATGACAATGAAAGCTTGTGGAATCTTGTTACCATGCAAGATGCTGAATTAAAATGAATTGTTTTCAGGTTAAATAAGCACTGTTGATTAGCCAAGGGGACAGTTTATCCCAAAAAAAATATTTTGTCATTTACTCACCCTCACTTTGTTCCAAACCCGTATGAATTTATTTTTTCTGTGGAACATAAAAGAACATATTTTGAAGAATGTATTTAATCAAACAGTTGATGGTAGCCATTGACTTTCATATAATTTTTTCTCTACTATGGAAGTCAATGGCTACCAGTAACTGTTTGGTTTCTAGCGTTCTTCAAAATACAATATAATATAAACTAAAAGAAACTCATGTTTAGAACAGCTTGAGGGTGAGTAAATTATTACAGAATTTTTTTTGGGGGGGTGACCTATCCCTTTAAACCAAGAAAGATGGAAATCGTGATCATGATTAAAATGCAATTCACCGTGCAGCCCTACATTTATGTCACCAGATTTTCAAAGTGTAGATTAGGATCCATTTTAAGAAACTTTCCAATGGGTGTAAAAAAAAAGAAGATTACATTACATTACATTTATGCATTTAGCAGACGCTTTTAAATATAATTTTCTTAGAGAAATGTGGTAAAGGTTTGAAAAACGCTTTGGCTGTAGCGTCATTCTTCCACCCATTGAGAAAGCTTTGTGCAGGAGTCGTTTCGGACTCCTCTCTGGAGGATAACATAACTTTGCCAATTCCGCCAGCAATATTTCCCAAAGGAAATGTGTGCAATGTGTCCTTAGCAGCTCCCACTTCATCCTTCCCGCCGTGGTGTAATGAATTGTATCCTCAGTGTTGCTCTCTAGAAGGCTGGAGCTGTTTTGATGACTGAGCACTCGCTCTTTCGGTCCCAAGCCAACTAGCGTCACTCTATGACAGAACTGCCAGTCAAAAAACTGCAAGCTACAGTGGATGTTCACCATGCTTATATATAAATGTATTATTTAGAAATGTGGAGTTTCATCTATTCTGGATATATTTGTATGCTCAGTGGAGACTCTGATATTGTCGATCTAGCCAGCTTTGGTTACAGAGGCCTTGAGGTGCAATAGATTCACATATAATGTTTGTACCATTTTCATGTGATATTGATAATGGGTGTGGTCACAAATTGTCAAAAGTGTAGTGATGCATGAAGCACAGCTCAAGATATATATTTTTTACATACAACCAAATAATCCATTAGTAATCAGATGAATGTTTCAGTCGGATTGAAAAGCCTTCATGTAAACAGTCAATCCGAATAAAGTTTAAATTTATATTAGAAGGGTCAGTGTAGACTTGAAATTATCTGATTGAAAGTAGATTGTAAAGTTTATATAATCAGAACTACAAAATCTGAAATCTGATTGGATTCATTCTGATTACTGAAAATTATTGCATGTAAACATACCTACAGAAGCCACTTTCACTTTTTTGTGGGGAAATCTCTCCTTCTCATACAAAAAATCCTATAGAAGAGCTTGATTTCTTCAGTGAAAATTGGCCTTCCTGCGGTAAATGTGACTGGGCCTTAATATGCTTGTGTTGCACTTCCATGATGTAACCATGAACATATCATCTAAAGCAGTTTACATTTCATTCAACGTTTTCTGTTTATTGTATTGGTTCATGCATTATCTGGGAATCGAACCCATGACCTTGACATTGCTAGCACCATGATTTTGTTTGAACTACAGTAATGCTATAAATCAGTGGCTTTTGCTGAATCAACCATCACTGTTAGTATTGCTTGCTCATAGTAATTGCTACATTTTGACACATATAAAAAGTTATCCCATGCATGTATCGGTTCCTCAAATCATGTGGCTTGTTGACGAGGCATATAATTGCCAGGGAGAAACATCTATAAAACACATACAAATCCCATAGTCTATATTAATACACCTAAGGGTGGGCTCTTTTGACTTTAACCAGTAGGTATCCTCCTTGAAATGCCTAAACAACATGCTATAAGCCTCACTGAACCCCTTCGCAACATTCTTGCAATCACTCACAACAACCTTGCACTATGGCATTGAGATTTGCATGGGCAGTTGCAGATTTACTGAGAGATTTCCTGTAGCTCCAACAGTAGTGCATGGCACTAGCAACACCAAGGCCATGGGTTTGATTCACAGTGAATGCATGAACCAATAAAATGTATACATTGAATGCAATGTAAGTCACTTTATAGACCAGTTTTTACTATTAACTAGTTGCTTTTTAGCATGCATATAACTAGCATATTGGCTGTTTATTAGTAGTTATTAAGCACATATTAATGCCTTATGTTGTGTTCGCACCAAAAGCGAATCTAATTATTTGCGCTAGTAGATTACATACAAAGTCAATGCAAAGACGTGGATGGATGCGAATTTTCGCCGGTTGATGTGAATGATGCAAATTGGGATATTCCCTTCAATCACGTCTTCATTGCAAGTTGAAACAATGTAAACTCGAGTGGAACATTTGCATGACACGTTGTAATGCAAGCCAATCAGAGGAAGCGTGTTGACACTTTTATCAGAAAACAGTTTTTATAGTTTTAATGTTTTTATGCACACGAGTGTCACGGAAAACATCCCACAAGTAATCTAGAGCGAGTAACGCGATGCAAATATTTGCTTTGCTTTTGGTGTGCACTCACCATCATTCTGCATGACCATATTTTAGATCCTTTAATCCAACCTCATACATACACTTAATAGTTATCTTACTAACTATTAATAAGCAGAATTTAGGAGTATATTGAGGCAAAATTCAAAGTTAATAGTTAGTTAATAGTGAGATCTGGTCCCCAAACAAAAGTGTGACCCATAAATGTCCCGTTATCTTAATATCCCATAATCTTGGAAAAATGACAAGTGATATATCAAACCATATCATGACAATGAATATGAATATTGAGAATAAATATGTTAACGTGAGGAAATGTGACTCCACGGCACCTTAGGGCTACGCTGGACTTCTTTTTTGGCAGGTAGAATTATGCTTGACACATAGGATCTGATTGTGTGTTATTTTATGTTCAGGAGGATGAGGAGAGATAGACAAATGTCTGCCTACAGTGACTCATTTGAATCTCCTGAGAGGTAAAATCCGGATACTTTAGTTGAGACATGAATTATGTTCATGCATCCATAATAGGACTGCTTTATACTAGCTACAGACTTAACCCTTACCCCTTGCCCTGATTCAGCTGTTGGTCATTCTAATCATACTTTCCTTTCTTCATTCCAATCTATCAATCCTCATCCTCCATTTAAAGATATTACAATGGGCCCAATCATGTATCTACTCCATGGCCCAATCTAGTCATGAATGGAAACGGTGGAGACTACAGGTAAGACTTCTGAAGAGATAAACACCCACATCACAAACATCACAAACCCTCGCTCTTTCTTTACTCATCTGTTATCAATTGCCTGGAACAGATGCCACATTTATGTTCCCACTGAGGCTTTGTCTAGTAATGCATGGCAGTAATGGATTCGAGGCTCCAGTTTATTTTATTGATTTACTTTACTGACCTGTTATAACTTTTTGAAGCAAATGAATGCTTAATATCATGTACTAAGTGTGGCACTAACACACTGAGGTTGGTTTTATTCAGTAGGACGTGCCCCAGGATAGAAATTGAGCCTTCTACAGATACAGAAAGGTATAATTACAATAAATGCAGTAGTTTCAGTGCAGACTCAATTTGGATTTAGATAGTTGTCCTGTGACCTTTACATTTTTACAGAAGTGTTTAATGTTCTCGATATTCTGGAAAATATTTGTATATAATAGAAGATTTCATAAATGTCACTAGCATTCACAGTAGCATAGCTGAAACATCTTAGAATCTTAGTACGGTAGCTAGTTTTTAGAATGTAATTATATTTAATCTCACTTCGAACAGTACACTATACTGTATTTGATCAGTATACCCTTGTGGAAAAGTACTTATTACTAAATTTTTTAATAAAATGAGCTTTATTGGCAGGTATGTTTACACATACGAGGAATTTGTTTTCGTGACAGAATCTACCGCAGTGCAACAGAATGACAGCGACAGAACAAAAACACAGATAATAAAAAGAAGAATACAAAAACAAGTAAATAACAACAAATTGACAATTGTATGAACAGGTATATAACAATGGACAGTTTTGTATGTACAGGGATATTATGTGCAATTGAAGTGTAGACTAAGTATGTGTGTTAGATAAATAAGTGTATAAGTGTATAAATAGTGTGTGTGCCATAATTATTATCAAGTGTTCATGAGATGGATTGCCTGAGGGAAGAAACTGTTCCTGTGTCTGGTTGTTCTGGTGCTCAGAGCTCTGTAGCGTCGACCAGACGGTAACAGTTCTAAGAGTGAGTGTGCCCCGGTCGGGCCAGTGGTACAAATTTTGACTTGCCCTGCCAACATTTTCACTGGCCCTACCACAAAAAATAAAATAGTTGCTGTTATCATTGTTTTTTATCTATTTTATCTTGTATTGTAATAAATAAGCTTATATGACACCAATGTTTTAGATATCAATACAATTTTACAATTCTCTATTTCAATTTCAATACCACAGCATAAATTACTAGCCAAAAATAAACATAAATATCAAGTTTAAATATTATTAAAGACAAGTGACAGCCAAGAACAAATTAACTATATATATATATATATACTGAACAAAATTATAAACACAACACTTTTGTTTTTGCCCCCATTTTTCATGAGCTGAACTCAAAGATCTAAAACTTTTTCTATGTACACAAAAGGCCTATTTCTCTCAAATATTGTTCACAAATCTGTCTAAATCTGTGTTAGTGAGCACTTCTCCTTTGCCGAGATAATCCATCCACCTCACAGGTGTGGCTTATCAAGATGCTGATTAGACAGCATGATTATTGCACAGGTGTGCCTTAGGCTGGCCACAATAAAAGGCCACTCTAAAATGTGCAGTTTTATCACACAGCACAACGCCACAGATGTCGCAAGTTTTGAGGGAGTGCGTGCAATTGGCATGCTGACTGCAGGAATGTCCACCAGAGCTGTTGCCCGTGAATTGAATGTTCATTTCTCTACCATAAGCCGTCTCCAAAGGCGTTTCAGAGAATTTGGCAGTACATCCAACCGGCCTCACAACCGCAGACCACATGTAACCACACCAGCCCAGGTCAGATTTGGTCAGATTTGGTCCTGGGAGATGGTGGTGCCCAGGAACCTGAATGACTCCACTACAGTCACAGTGCTGTTCATGATGGTAAGTGGGGGGAGTGCAGGGGGGTTTCTCCTGAAGTCCACGATCATCTCCATTGTTTTGAGCGTGTTAAGCTCCAGGTTGTTAAGACTGCACCAGACAGCCAGCTGCTTAACCTCCTGTCTGTAAAAAGACTCGTCACTGTGTAATGATATCCTTTAATATATATGTTGTTATAAGGGAACAGGTCTATTTAGCCTCAAAGGGAATCATTAATGTTTTATAGGGAATTTGACAGACTCCACTGTTTCACGGCGATTCATTGAACAAGCCGTATAAAAACTCTGCACTGGATATTAAAATCCCAAAATATAGATGAAACATATTAAAATAGCACAGTAACAAAATCGACAGATTAAGGCATTACTTATGAGCACAAAACACAAGATATTTCTCTTTTCAATATAAACAAGACTTTATTTATATAATGCTAAGACATGTAAACTAATCTACACATGAACACAAGCATTCACACATTCACGCGTTGCAGAAAGAGAGAAAGTGAGGAAAGGATTAGATTAAGAGAATGAGAATTTGATATCCCACGTTTACAGCAATATGTGCAATTGCATAAACCTGAACAACCATCAATCACATATTTAACACTACACTGACTTTTTCAATGAGGCTAAAATCTATATTAAAATGACACCAGCACAGCAAGAATCTTGGGGTTTTACTTGCGTTGCTTTTGTGTTTAAAGGATTCCCTTTTGTCGTCCTTTGCAGAAAAGGGTTTCTCCGAAGTCGCTGATTGGCTTAGAGTTCAGGAGTCGTTGAAGTGGGCGTTGGCTGGTTTTGCAGAGTCTTGGGCTTGTCGTCTTTGGCAAACGCAACTTAGCACACGAACTCACGGAAAGAAAATAAACTAAAGTCAAAGAACAAAAGGATGTAAAGAGACTAGGTGGCTTTTCTTCTCATCATGGTATCAAGCTGGCTTGTGGTCCAGAGCACATGGCTGGAGAGAGAGTTCATTTTTCCGGAGAGAGAGAGAGAGAGATCCAAGAAGGATTCAAGAGCGCGGAGAATTTTTTAGAGAGGGAGGAGAAGTGTGTCCTGGGTATTTAAACTCGGCTTTTTGACACCTCCCAATGGTTGTCTTGACCAATTAGGTCCTATGCTGGCTCTGGGTGCCGCTTTGTTGCTCCACCCAACCAATAAATCAACGTCATGGTCAGTCACATTGCCCGAATTTTACATTCTCTTGCAAAGTATCCTTTTGAATGTGATTTCTATAACCAGAATATGATGCATTTGACAGGAGATCAATCAAAAGAAATGATTAAAGCTAGACTTATGACACTCATACATACCAAACATGACATTAACCCTTAAGGCTTACGCTATTCAATACTAATTAAAAGCACGACAAACACAATGATTAAAACAAGGATATTCAAATTTGTGGGTCACATACATAATATGCAGTTATGCATAGAAATGATTAGTTTCATTAACCATGAGAATGAAAGTATTTTAAGATGATTCTCAGGTCTTTTCAGCCGGATTCTTTGTCCTGTTGCAGGCTGTATTCAGACGGGCTGGGGGTCTGATTTATGTCTTCCTGCTGTTGTCTTGTGGAATTCGGCTCCTCATGTTTCAACCATGCTTCGATCGAATCTTGATTTGTCTGATTCGGTCCTTGATATGCTACACACCCCCCTTCGTTCGGCGAGGTGTTTAGCAGAAGACATCGTCGAGCGCTGGAAAAACAAAGGCAGAAGAAGCAGACAAAACACAGCAAACAACAAGACAACACCTCCATGACAGTTACTGTACTGGTGCCGGGCATTAGGTTATTCGGGTTATTCAATTTTGGAAATTATTGTTTTAATTCTTCGATCAAATTTTGCGACTAGATTTGTGTGTTTCTTCTAAGTTGTCTTAACTTAAGAATGTTCACATTTAGTTTCTAGTGAACTAATTTGTGGTAAAATGAATCGACCTATCGTGCATGGAGCTCTCTGGCTTTCCTTCAGTCTAGAGTGGCTTGCGGATATTAGGTGTAGCGAGTCAATCCTAATATCAGACCTTTGACCCTTGCAGGGTGTCTAGGTGTTTCACCTACTAAAGAAAGAGGGGAAGGAAAAGGATAGGTAAAAGAAGAACAAAACAAAACAAAACAAAGCTGCTGTGGGTTTTCCTAGCATGATTTGCAACTACTGTTGAGCTAGGATGTCATGTGCAGCTAGGGGGCCATGCACCTTAACTTCGTGTCAGGTGTTCTAACTCTTGTGAGGATAGCTATATGTTTCTTCATGGTGGTGTATGTAACTGTGTTGTGCTAAATTTGGATATTCTACTTGTGGGAAGAATATGTTTGTTGAATGTGTTATCAGTAGATGTGGTTACCTCTGGGTGTAGGTAATGTTGTGTGTGTTAATGGTGTAGTGTATGTGTGGTCAGATCTGTTCCAGTCTGTGTCGTCTCCCCCCTTTTCAGGTATGTTAATGAAGACTGGCTCTCTTCATCCTTGGCTTGGATGTGGGCATGTCCATGATCTAATGGGGGTCAGTCCAGAAAGGCAGGAAGTTCTTTAGCAGACAGTCGGAGGTAGTTTGGCATGGCTGTGTGAAGCTGGGATGCAAACTTTGTCTCCTTTGTTGCATTCCTCTTGTGCTACCTTCTGGATGTGGCAGACTTTCTGACCTTCTGTGCTTTGGTGGTTGCTGTTGCACAGACAGGAATGTGGTTCTAGGAGTTGGAGTTAATATAGCAGTTTGCTAGTGAGTGATGGGTGAGTGAGGTGATGTTCTCTGGTACCTCAGTTTTCATCAACGGTTGGCCGTGAGAGACTTGCTCGTCCTGTGTGGTTGTTGAACAGGTGCTTGTCATCTCGGATATGGTGGTGTACCATGCGATCGTCGGCCTTCCGTTCTGTCGCTGGTCACAGCGAGCATGACTCAATTTCGTAGTCATCCGTGTTCAGCTTATCTTGAAGGAACTCGTTCAGTTGGCTCATGACTTGTTCCATGTCTTCTGACGGTAAGCTGTATGGTTCTGGAGCATACTCAGCACTGTGCATGTCTGAGTAATGCTGAGGTGGGTTTCGTTGTCGCTTAACCCTACGAGATGCTCTTGGATGAGTCAGGCGATTACCTTTGGATGTCTGGTTAGGTTTCCAGTTGTTGCTATCTTTTGCGTTTCTTGAGAAGCGTGGCTGGTCCCATGGATTTTTCCAGAAGTTGGGCTGATAGCTTTCGTGGACATGGGGATCACGTTCTCTGTGCTCTTGATGGAGGACTCTGGTATTGTGATGCATCTGGGTGTCGTCCAGTGCAAGGCTTGAGTCTTTGTTGACAGAGTTCAAGAGTGTGGATGTTTTGTTACCTTTCTTTGAGGCCATCTTCTGCTTGTTGTAGGCCTTCTGTGTTAGGTCACGCAACTGTTGGATGGTCATGGAGCGTGGACAGGCCATGACGCCTAGATGGTGGCTGACTCCAGGGTGCAGATTTCTTAGGAAGAGGCTTTTGAAGTTCACATCCTCTTCAAGGTCAGGTTCGTTGTGTGCACCAAAGTAGGCTTGTCGGAGTCGGTTGTAGTAAGCTTGTGGAGCCTCTTGTCGACCTTGTTTGGTTTCTAAGGCAGTTAACAGTCCATGTTCGGAGTCAGGGTCGGTAAACTCTTTAATCAGGACCTCACGAAGTAGCTGGTAGTCTGACTTCGTTCGACTGGGCTGTCGATCTAGGAAGTTTCGTACCTCGGAACTGGACGTGGCTCTAAGGAGGTATAACCTGTCTCTGTCAGTCACATGAGGTCTCATTTCTAGATAGAAGTCGATATCTTGAAGGTGGGCCTGGATGGTGTGGCCCCCTGTGGAGTTCGGGTTGAACTTGCTGATGTTTTTAGACAGCTTGTCGAGGTCTTTGATGGTCATCCCAGGTGCAGCTCCAAGGTCTGCTTGGATGGGAGGTTTTCTTTCGTTGACAGGAAAGAGTTCTGTGGCGAAGGCAGGTGAGGTTTTGGTTGGGTTGTGGCCTTCGCTTCTTTCGCTGTATACGAGTTCTTGGACATGGGACTCTGCTCTGCTCAGCAGTGGTGAGGCTGAGTGTTGTTTCTCTCGCTTTGGCTCTTGCTTCTGCTCATAAGCATGTTTGAGTCCTCTTCTGACCATGTAGAGCTGATCGTTGGTATCGTCTAGTTGTGGGGTCAGATTGTCCATTTCAATTCTGTACCTTTCAAGGTGGTCTTTCAGGGCACTTATTTCAGCATTCTTGTTGCTGATGTCATGCTTGGCTTTCTCTAGTAGCTGGTTGGCATACTGAAGTCTGTTTACCAGGTCTTTCTGGGCAGCCTTTGCATGTTGTTGATCAAGTTGAGCTGCTGTCAGGGCTGCTTGGAGCTCCTTAACTTGTTCCGTTGTTTCCTGCTCGCTCTCGTTGGGTGCTTTGAGTTGATCTTGAACTTTCACTTCCAGCTTGTCTATGCGACGTTGAGCACATGTCAGTTCCTCTTGAAGGTGGGTGATGTGCTTGTCGCTCAGTTTCAGCTGGGTCGTGAAGGCATAGCTTAGGGAGCTGGTGATTTTGACTAGCTCTTCATGGTTGTTATTCTGGCTTGAATCTTGTGTCAGGAATCTTCTCAGGACTAGGATTATTATTAAAAATAATAACAGTTCAAACGTCTTGGGGGTGAGGCTGTCTGTCGTGCCTCTCAGCCAAGTGTTCACATCTTCCCCTTGGGCAAGGGGGTCTGCAGTCTGCGGCATGTTGGCACGCTGGGGAGAAGAGAGGCTGACACAGATCTGTGTGGAGTGGAAGCTTATGTGTGGTGCGACAACTAAGTGTTATGTCAGTGGTTTGAACCACTGGTGAAGTGTGGTGATCACTGTGTTGGTCTCAGAGTATCTAGGTAGACTAGCGATGTGAAGACTTCGTCACTCTAATGAGGAAGAGGGAAAAGAGACAAAAAAGGTGAAAAACAAATTTAATTAAAATAAACAATTCCTTTTCTATTTTTTTCAAAATGAGGAGAATTCCTTTTTTTTATTAAATGTTGTTATCAAGGAGGCAAACAATATTATTAAATCTTTGTCTTAGACAAACAAATATAATAATAATTCTGATATCTCTTTTCTTAGTCTGACAGAATTGACAACGCAACACCTTACAGTTGGACCAGGGAGGCTGCAAAGGCGACAGTTGCTCAACACTTATCTCTATTAAAATTGATCTCAGCGTTGCATGAGTTGTTAAAATTTGGATTGCGTTTTAAATATAGGGAGGTTAGGAAGAACAAAAGAAGGTTTGATTGCAATCAAATTCGTAAGGATGATTCACCTTTTGACAGGATTGTGTATCTCATACACTTAGAATTGATTGATGGTTCTTACAGGTCCCTACAAATGTGAAAAGTGAAGAGGAAAGAAAGGAGGATAGAACAGGAGGGAAGAGAAAGAGACAGTAAGTTGAGTGGATCGGTCCACTAGCAAGCAGTTATGCCCGACTACGCGTATAGTGTTGTTTTCAGTTGCTACACAACTATCAACAAAAATAAATTTTGGGTAAAAGAGATTTGTCTCTCTAATTTATTTGAACTCGTAGTGAGGGATAACAATGCGTCCTATTAAGGCTCAGGTGGGTCGTTCCCAAGCTAGGATACACAGAGGAAAGAAAATGGTAAGACAAAGTAAAATTGTAAAGTAATAAACAGGCAAAATAAGCAAATATGAAATTAAGTAAATGAGGAAATAAGTAAATAAAATAGTGGTTATGTTTATAACCAAAACAGGAAGAATTAGGGGTAAAACGCAATAAAGTAATGAGTGAGTATAAGTCTGAATAGAATCTACTTATATGGGTAATAAATCAATTAGGTAGAATAAGTTTACTTAAACTTTCAAAGTTCAATACTTATTTGTACCTAAAATGATTATGCCCAAAAGGGAATACTAGAAGGAAGGATCATATTAAACAATATGAGGGGGAAAATTAGAATGATTCCAAATAAATTTAATGTTTTAATTAAATTTGAATTTGGCACAATTAATAATTGTGAACTAGTATTTTCCTTTCTAGTAGAACTACAAATAAGTGGTAAAAAGGGAGAAATAAGGAAGAGAAAGACCAACAAGTATATTAGTTTAAATGTTTAAAGGGTTAAACCACTTTAGCTTTTCAAACACACACTTTATTCAACCATTGGATGTTTAATGCTAACTTCTAACCTTTGAGGCTAATGGCTTTAGCATAGACTTCAATGTAAACACAACCGTGCCATTAGCAACAGCATGGAGTTTGTTTACAAAAGCATCGATGTACTGCGCGTGCGCAGTTCAAAGTTGCTCCGGAAGTATGTTAAGACTTTCGTGTCACAATCGTATCTGTGGCAACCAAAACAAACTAGTGGCTAGCACATTAATTGTTGCATTACAAATACAGTTAAGCATGTTACATTAAATGTTGGTGCATCTCAACACTGTACAAATAACAACACCGCTTGTTCTGCGATGTGGCGCTTAAACTTTCAGTTCGTTCAGAGTTAAACTTAAACCTTATTCAAATAACAGCTTCGTGCTGCGGTTGAGGAAACAGTGATCAGTGTATCACAAGCCCGTGTCCGTTTATATGGACATAAACACAACAGGGTTTCTTCGCTGTTGGTTCAAAGGTAAACTTTACTTGATAAAGCTTTTAAAGCTCCCATTCAAATCACTCTCGGACACGCGCAGTGTTTCGCGAGATTTAATTCACTTTGTGAACAGTGTACACAAACAGGCAAGCATTATTCTCTAATGTTTAACCCGGGGAGTCATAGCATATCTGATCTGACAATGGAACACGCACTGACGATCAAACTATGAATAATAAGGCTTTGATAAATAGAATTGAGGAACACGCTCAAAACTATTCTTTATCCACTGATTTATTTCCCTTTTAATTACTGCAGTTTAGCTTCGTGCGGCTAACAGTTACTGAGATTATGGAGTAACGTATAGCTATTAGATGACCTGGAACACGCAGGACATTAATTCAGCTATAAAACAAGGCATTACAGGAAGAGAGGAAAACGCTCACATCCGACCTTATTGTACGATCTCAAATGTTAACTTTGAGTTCCCTTACTGCAGTTGAACAAAGGAGAGGCTGACTCGAGTTACAGCCTTCTCTGTGCTCATTCATTCAAGGAGGCGCGCGCTGCTGACGTCACTCACACATACGCACACACACCAGTCTCGATCTCAGATCTCATCCGTAAGAATATAAAAGATTAAATAACTTGGTTTATGCTCATAATTTAGATTAATCTGCCCGCATTTCCTCCACCAATATGTAATGATAACATATAATATATATATTGTTATAAGGGAAACAGGTCAATTTAGCTCAAAGGGAATCATTAATGATTTTATAGGGAATTTGAACAGACTCACTGTTTCACGGCGATTCACTGAACAAGCCGTATAACAAACTCTGCACTGGATATTAAAATCCCAAAATATAGTGAAAACACTATTAAATAGCACAGTAACAAAATCGACAGATTAAGGCATTAACTTATGAGCACAAAACACAAGATATTTCTCTTTTCAATATAAACAAGACTTTATTTATATAATGCTAAGACATGTAAACTAATCTACACATGAACACAAGCATTCACACATTCACGCGTTGCAGAAAGAGAGAAAGTGAGGAAAGGATTAGATTAAGAGAATGAGAATTTGATATCCCACGTTTACAGCAATATGTGCAATTGCATAAACCTGAACAACCATCAATCACATATTTAACACTCGCATTGACTTTTTCAATGAGGCTAAAATCTATATTAAAATGACACCAGCACAGCAAGAATCTTGGGGTTTTACTTGCGTTGCTTTTGTGTTTAAAGGATTCCCTTTTGTCGTCCTTTGCAGAAAAGGGTTTCTCCGAAGTCGCTGATTGGCTTAGAGTTCAGGAGTCGTTGAAGTGGGCGTTGGCTGGTTTTGCAGAGTCTTGGGCTTGTCGTCTTTGGCAAACGCAACTTAGCACACGAACTCACGGAAAGAAAATAAACTAAAGTCAAAGAACAAAAGGATGTAAAGAGACTAGGTGGCTTTTCTTCTCATCATGGTATCAAGCTGGCTTGTGGTCCAGAGCACATGGCTGGAGAGAGAGAGAGTTCATTTTTCCAGAGAGAGAGAGAGAGATCAAGAAGGATTCAGAGCGCGAGAATTTTTTAGAGAGGGAGGAGAAGTGTGTCCTGGGTATTTAAACTCGGCTCTTAGAGGGACCTCCCAATGGTTGTCTTGACCAATTAGGTCCTATGCTGGGCTCTGGCTGCTGCTTTGTTGCTCCACCCAATCAATAAATCAACGTCATGGTCAGTCACATTGCCCGAATTTTACATTCTCTTGCAAAGTATCCTTTTGAATGTGATTTCTATAACCAGAATATGATGCATTTGACAGGAAATCTAAAAAATGATTAAAGCTAGACTTATGCACTCATACATACCAACATGACATTAACCCTTAAGGCTTACGCTATTCAATACTAATTAAAAGCACAACAAACACAATGATTAAAACAAGGATATTCAAATTTGTGGGTCACATACATAATATGCAGTTATGCATAGAAATGATTAGTTTCATTAACCATGAGAATGAAAGTATTTTAAGATGATTCTCAGGTCTTTTCAGCCGGATTCTTTGTCCTGTTGCAGGCTGTATTCAGACGGGCTGGGGGTCTGATTTATGTCTTCCTGCTGTTGTCTTGTGGAATTCGGCTCCTCATGTTTCAACCATGCTTCGATCGAATCTTGATTTGTCTGATTCGGTCCTTGATATGCTACACTGTCCTGGATGAGGCCGATCAGTGTGGTGTCGTCTGCAACTTCAGGAGCTTGACAGAGGGGTCTTTAGATGTGCAGTCGTTGGTGTAGAGGGAGAAGAGCAGTGGGGAGAGAACACAGCCCTGAGGAGCTCCAGTGCTTATCTTACAGGTCCTGGATTTTTCCCAGCCTCACTAGCTGCTGCCTGTCTGTCAGGAAGCTGTTGATCCACTGACAAATGAATATGGGCACTGAGAGCTGAGTTAGTTTGGACAGCAGGAGGTTTGGGATGATAGTGTTAAAGGCCGAGCTGAAGTCCACAAATAGGATCCTCACATAAGCCCCTGGTCTGTTTAGATGTTGCAGAACACAATGCAGTCCCATGTCGACTGCATTGTCCACAGACCTGTTTGCTCTGTAGGCAAACTGAAGAGGATCCAGCGAGGGTTTACATTTACATTTACGCATTTAGCAGACACTTTTATCCAAAGCGACTTACATTGCATTCAAGTTACACTTTATACATTTTATCAGCTCTTGCTTTCCCTGGGAATCGAACCCAAGATCTTGGCATTGCTAGTGCCATGCTCTACTAGTTGAGCTAAAGGAAAGCTGATAAAAGGAAAGCTGGTTCAGTGATGTCCTTCAGGTGGGCTAGCACCAGTTTTTCAAATGTCTTCATAACAACAGACGTTAGAGCCACAGGCCTGTAGTCATTTAGTCCTGTAATTTTGGGTTACTTTGGGATGGGGATGATGATGGAGCGTTTGAAGCATGAAGGGACTTTGCACAGTTGATCCAGTGATCTGTCTGAGATCCTTTTCTGCTTCTGGAAGACCTGGCACACCTCGTCTTCGCTGATCTGAATTGCAGGAGTGGGGGAGAGAGGTGTTAATGGGTTTGTGGAGTAGTGTTCAGGGCGGGTGTGGGGTGTTTTTTTCAAATCTGCAATAGAACTCATTCAGATTGTCTGCCTGTTGGTGATTCTCCACAGTGCTGGGGGATGGTGTCTTGTAATTGGTGATGTCTTTCATACCTTTCCACACTGAAGCAGAATCACCTGGAAGAGAATTGGATCCTTAGCTTATCAGAATAAAATAAGCAATTTCCCCGTTGATTCTGCGTCGTGATCAGATCTGATCAGCTGAAACTTCGGAAGATGAAGCGCGCTGTCTGGAATGGCACCGTTCAGCCAGGTTTCCATTAATCACAGAGCAGCAGAGTTTGAAAAATCCTTGTTTAACTGGGAAAGCAGAAGGATTTCGTCCGTTTTGTTGGGTAGATTTCGGAGATTCGCTAGATGGATGCTAGGCAACGGCATTCTTAATCCCCGCCGACGAAGCTTTACGAGGGCACCGGCTCGCTTCCCCCATCTGCTCATCCTGAATCGTCTAAGAATAGACTAAATCCGGTGAAATATCGGGTTGTGTGTACTTCCGAATGTCCAGCAATTAGTATCTGGTGAAACTGAATGCAGGGATATAACTAAAGACAGGACAAACTAACAAAAACATCAAAACAACTGCGGCCGGCGCTACGAAGACTGCCATCAGCGGCACCATCTTCATTTAGATATCAAAATGTTATAATTAAATGTTAATTGCAATTAAATGAAAAATATTATAATTGACATTTTATATTAAATGCAATTAGTTAAACTTCAGAGTGCTTTTTTACCTACTTAAGTATCTCTTTATGTATAATTTCATAATTAATTCTATTAACTTTGAAATATGGTTAAAGTATAACTACTAAAATTTTATGTCACTATTTAAACGTGTTTGTCCTTTATAAAAAATATATTTGTAATTATGCATTTGTAATGATAGAGGTGCAATTTATTACATTTAAAACGTGACAAAAGATTATTAAAACATAATTATTTTAAATATATTTTAAAGTAAAACTTCTAATTTGACATTATTACAAAGTGCACTTTTTAAAAGTCTACTTAAAGGTGCACTAAGCGATTTTTGCCAAACGATGTTGATATTTAAAAGCACCAAAACAAACACACCCATAGCCCAATAGGACCTCGCGCCTATTTAGATATTTCAGCCCCACACATTCGTACACAACCCTGGCATAACGACGATCGCAGAAACAAGCGAAGATTACACACGAGGATATTTAAACAAAAGCCAACTCAGATAGGTTGTGTGAAACAATGCGAAATCAATGTTATTCACCTATCAAAAAGAAACGACGCATTCGATTCAAGCCCTTCCCGCTCTTTGAATTCTCTCCACTGCTGGAAAGCTGCTCTGATTATTTATGCGGGTCCTACATCTTGCCTAATCGTAACCTTTATTTTAATGTTTTTTTCCTCTGATTTTTTTATCTTCCAGTTCTTTCTATCTATAGTTGATCTGCTAATATCCGTCCTGTACACTCAAATTGAGCGCGGTATCATTACAAGACACGCCCCTTACTACTGATTGGCTGCAAGTGTGTTTTGGGACATGTTCCGACACTGCGGTCAAAAGTGTTTTTCAAAAACTGCTTATTGCACCTTTAAGTGTGTTAAGAATCATAGTTATGAACAGTGTTGGAGTAAGGCGAGTTACTAATCAGTTTACTTTTTTCTACTAGTAAGTAGCATATTACTTTTAAATTTACAACTAAATATCTGAGTTACTTTTTTCAAATAAGTAACGCAAGTTTTTTATGGAGCAACGCAATATTGTAATGCAATACTTTTAAATATAACTTTCCCCAGCACTTGTCATGAATGTGTCTCTATTTAACTACACTTAAGTAGCCTTTTATTTCATTAATATTATATTAACTGTAAGTCGTTTTTAGAAGTATACCTTTAAGACTTGAGGTACACAACAAGTGCACATTCAATGCTTTTTCACAAGGGTATATTGTATAATAAGTCTGTTTAGCGAATACTGACAGTTATAAGAGCTTCTAAATTAGCATTGTATGTTCTTTTCTTACACACCTCCATAGAGAGGAAAATATCCCAGAGTTCCCAGCTAACCATGAACACTATGAGGAAGATCTGAGGTAATACAACAGAATTTGTGCAAGTATTCCCATAGGTAGAGTACTATATAGGAGTAGAGTCGACTGTAGTCACGGGGCTTATAGTTGTGTTAGTATGAAATGTGTTCACTTGTTTTCTTTGCAGCAGCGTCCAGAAGCTTCTGTTTGTTTGTTTCATGTCAATTTGCATGTTTTTGGTTGTTTCAGTTTGCTAAATCTCCTTCGTTTTATAATTTCCCTGAGCAGCCAATGCTGAAACTCAAATCCACTTTTGTTTGGTGTGCTAATTATTAGCCAAGCGACGTCATTTTACAGCTGAGACGCCCTGTGATCCCATGATGCACTGGGGCTTGGCTGAGCGTGGCTTTTTGACTAACGTTCTGCAGGTATAGCCGCAGCATGGTGGACAGACATGAGCATTACAGGTCCAGGTCAGCTGACCAGCGGCCCATGATGGAGCGACCGGTCTACACGCGCTCCCGCTCGTCCGAGCGGCCCGACACCGGCTATATGAGATCCATGCCGTCCTTACCGTCAGGGAGATCCGCCCCTCCCTCTCCTGCCTTAACGAGGTGACCCGTCCCATCACAACAAGCACTAAAGCGCTAAACGAACCCATGCCTTCTGCTTCCTGTCTCCTGGAATGCACCTCTCTCCAATTCCTCTTATTTTAACCCTGTGAAACGATGCTGTTTATGATTTTAATTTCATTTGTAGAGTATAGAGTAGTGATGATGGTTGCTACTAACATCTTTTCATTTGTATTATAGACACACCTGTTATATCCTCTTGAGATATAATGGTGTGTACCTGGCATCGTACAGTTTCGTTTGACTTTTTATTATTATTTGTGTGTGTGTGTGTGTTACTAACATTATTTATTTGTTGTTTAACAGTTTACGCTTTGAGTTATGGGCTGTAATGAGTGCCGTGTGCTCATGCATTCAGGGCCTTTTCACTTTCCTTGCAGCTTTAGCCGCCACAAGCACCTCTCCTGATGCTGATTCCATCACACCTTTTGAGACGCCATAATACCTTTTGACTTACGATTTGCCCCGCACGTCATAAGTCACTAGGAAATGACATAAATGTGTCAGATTTGTGCATGAACTTTCACTGATGCGGTAGCTTTTGGATGTGCCACAGTTGATTTTGAGACGTGAGCCACATGTACTGAAAGCTGATGTGACACTGAGCTCAAAAGGCGCTTTAAAGATCATTGTGTTTACTGTGGAGTTGATGTGCATTTTACACGTATGTATTTGTGTTTACATGGTTAAAATGCACATGACTGTGACATATTTATTAAATGCATGCTCTTTTATGGTCAGATATTTTTTATGACAAAATAATGCTGTCAAAAACATGCCAGGTCATATTTTACAACAAAAAAATCTTTGTATTTTACTGTAATTCAGATTCTCTGTGTGTATACAGTATATATATGTATGTATTTAAAAATAGTTTTACACTAGTAAAAGTTTATAATTTATATACAGTGCTGTTCAAAGGTTTGTGATTAGTAAGATTTTGTATGTTTTTTAAAGACGTTTCTTATGCACATCAAGGCCGCATTTATTTGATCGAAAATACAGAAAACTTAAAAATAACAGTTTTCTATTTTAATATACTTTAAAATATCATGTATTCCTGTTAGGCAAAGCTGTATTTTCAGCATCATTACTTCAGTCTTCAGTGCCACATGATCTTCAGAAATCATTCTAATATCTTGATTTATAGTCAATGTTGGAAACACTTGTGCTGCTTAATATTTTTGGGACCTGTGATATATTTTTTTCAGGATTCTTTGATAAATAAAAAGTTTAAAAGATCAGTTTTTATTCAAAATAGAAATATTTTGTTATAATATACACTACTGTTCAAATGTTTGGGATCAGTGATTTTTTTCTTTCTTTTTTTAAAGAAATTAATACTTTTATTCAGCAAAGATGTGTTAAATTGATAAAAAGTGATAGAAAAGACTTCTGTTGTTGGACAATAGTTCTACTTTGAATACATGCTGTTCTTTTTTACTTTTTATTCATCAAAGAATCAAAGAAAAAGTTTCACAGGTTCCAAAGAAAATATTAAGCATCAAACAGTTTCAACAGTCATAATAAATCAGCATATTAGAATGATTTCTGAAGGATCATGTGACACTGAAGACTGGAGTAATGATGATGAAAATTCCGTGCTGCGTCACATCAATAAATTATACTTTAAAGTAAATTAAAATAGGAAATCAATATTAGAAATTGCAATAATATTTCACAATATCACAGTTTTTTCTGTATTTTTGATCAAATAAATGCAGCCTTGATGCGCATAAGAGACTTAAAAAACATTAAAAACCTTACTGATCATAAACATTTGAACGGCAGTGTATATATATATATATATAGGCTACGGTAGGCTAAAATAGGCTTTGTTGATGATGTGAAAAAAAATCTTATTTATCTCTTGATATTGGAGTGAAATATGACTTGTCAGGTTCCATGATATTCACCTACAGTCTTATCTGGGCTGTACGGGACATACACTATATTGCCAAAAGTATTGGCACCCCTTCTAATGAAAGGTTTGACAGCTTTAGTAATTTCCATGAGTATAAATCTTAATGTTTAAGCATATAATGATATTCTAGGGAATTGTGTGCTTCTAGTTTTATAGCAACAGTTTGGACTCTTTTCTATTCTAACATGACAGTGTCTCTGTGTATAAGACAAGGATCAAAGAGAAATGATGATTCAGTCAGTGTGGAAGAACTTGACTGGTCTGCAGAAAGCAGCTGAACACCTCTGGTGTGACTTTAAATGAGCCACAAACTCATCAACAAACATTAAAAGGGGGTGACCCAATACTTTTGGCAATAAAGTGTATTTTACCAAATGTTTTACTCCCCTCAAAAGTTTCTTACTAACCCCAGAAAAATGTGCCAAATATTGACTTGTTTTGTTTAATAGTACAAAGTATGTGTCCCTTTTTATAGCATTCAAGTGGAATGTGTTTTCTGACACTTATGTCTCATTAAATGATGCTACTGCCAATATAACCATTAGTGTCCTCTCACCAGCGTGTTCTGCGTTAGTCTAACAGTGTTTTGGTCAGGTTTATGACTCGACCACCAACACTTCTTTAGATTAAATGCTTTATGTTCATTCCTGACACACCATCTGTCCCGCAGGGCAAACATCCGCACCGGATCGGTCCAAACAAGTCCCACCAGCACGCCAGTATCGAGTCGAAGAGGTCGGCAGCTACCGCAAGTCCCACCGAAGGGCTCTATGGACAGAAGTGAGTAGATCAACCAGGCTTCTACCAAATTGCAGGGTTTGTGGCGCTTGAGTGGAAAACTTGTATAATTGGTCAGGTTTAGAGTCATGGGGACGATAAGAGTAACCTTTCCATTGGGTAACTGACAGAAATTCAACAAATAAGGAAAGTAAACAACTACTATTACACGATAGGTATTACAAAAAAATGGCTTATGCACAAAAAACCGGTCAAGTAAAGAATATTTTGTAACAATAGAATAATATAATTCTCCTTTACATAACACAGCATGGATTGTTTTTTTCCCCAGAAGATGGCGCGGGCATTACTGAGCCTTATGAAGGTCTGTAAGCATTAGCTTCTCTGTGTTTAGCCTCGTCTCTGTCTTCTTTATTACAGCTTTATCATCTCCTCTGTTTGATTCAACCTGTGAGCTTTACCTGTCATTGGTCAAGCTTCTACCGTTCGTTTAGTAGAGTGAACAGATGTATTAATTTGTGCTTCAGCCATGTTAGCGCAATCAGTAGTGCTGTACGTGTATCATTTTAGATGTATGCTGTGTAGTCTATGTACTTCATCTATGTCTGGATTAATGTCCAAATCTGCTAAAGTCGATAGCAAGATTTTAACTCAAAATTGCAAAACACAAATTTGGAATAGTGAGAAATAAAGTCAGAATTGTGTTCCAAACTCTCAGTTCTGGGAGAAAAGTCCAAATTGAAAGATATAAACTAGCAATTCTGAGATAAAAGTCTGAATTATGTTAAGTTAACTCAATATTAGGAAATATAAATTGCGAGAAATAGTCATAACTATGAGATATCCATCCATCCATCCATCCATCTTCTTCCGCTTATCCGGGGCCGGGTCGCGGGGGCAGCAGTCTAAGCAGAGATGCCCAGACTTCCCTCTCCCTAGACACTTCCTCCTGCTCCTCCGGGGGAATACCGAGGTGTTCCCAGGCCAGTCGGGAGACAAAATCCCTCCAATGTGTCCTGGGTCTTCCCCGGGGTCTCCTCCCAGTGGGACGCGCCCGGAACACCTCCCCAGGAAGGTGTCCAGGAGGCATCCGGAACAGATGCCCGAGCCACCTCAGCTGGCTCCTCTCGATGTCGAGGAGCAGCGGCTCTACTCTGAGCTCCTCCCGAGTGACCGAGCTCCTCACCCTATCTCTAAGGGAGCGCCCAGCCACCCTGCGGAGAAAGCTCATTTCGGCCGCCTGTATCCGGGATCTTGTCCTTTCGGTCATGACCCACAGCTCATGACCATAGGTGAGAGTATGAACGTAGATTGACCGTTAAATCGAGAGCTTCGCCTTGCGGCTCAGCTCCTTCTTCACCACGACAGACCGGTACATCGACCGCATTACTGCAGAAGCTGCACCGATCCGTCTGTCAATCTCCCGTTCCATCCTTCCCTCACTCGTGAACAAGACCCCAAGATACTTAAACTCATCCACTTGCGGCAGGAACTCTCCACCAACCTGAAGTGGGCAAGCCACCTTTTTCCGACTGATCACCATGGCCTCGGACTTGGAGGTGCTGATTCTCATCCCAGCCGCTTCACACTCGGCTGCAAACCGTCCCAGTGCATTCCGAAGGTCCTGGTCTGAAGGGGCCAACAAGACAACATCATCCGCAAAAAGCAGAGACAAAATTGTGTGGTCCCCAAACTGGACACCCTCTGGCCCTTGACTGCGCCTAGAAATTCTGTACATAAAAATGATGAACAGAACCGGTGACAAAGGGCAGCCCTGCTGGAGTCCAACATGCACTGGGAACAAGTCTGACTTACTGCCGGCAATGCAAAACCAAGCTCCTGCTCCGGTCGTACAGGGACCGGGCAGCCCTTAGCAACACGCCTGGAGGCCTCCGGGGTCTGTTGCTAACTGTGAGATAAATCATCGCAATTACCTTTTTTGTATAGTTATTCTATAGCATAAACAGGCTTTCATACAAATCAATGTGCCCTGATTGAAATTTGTTGAGGTAAAAGCTAAAAGCTATTTATGTCAGACCTTTAATGTTAGTAGCTTCTTCTGGCAGCATTTAAGTTGCAGAATAGCCAGGCTATGTTCTGGTATGTTTATGGCAGGGGCTCTGCAACCTTAGAAGGGTTAATTAAAGAGAGACGAATATATATTTATATTGTGTTTTAGAAATGGTAGTCTACTTCTAGCAGTGATCCTCTCGGTCACAGAGTGATAGTCACGATTTATTAGTCACCTAGTGACGTTTTGGTTTGTTTTCTCTTTTGATTGGCACAACTCATCAACCAATGAAGCAGGAACAGGGGCGGTACCTCAGCCTCCTGCTCCGCCCCCTGTTCTGTCCCAGCTTCCACAGACTCTGGCTGGTAACTTATATTTTGGACACATGGGACGCTTAACATCAGTCAAATGCAAATATGATCTTGATATTCTGCCATTTACATCAAAGTTTGTTGGTAGACTATGTATAGTACACTTCAATGGGTCTCTAAACTTTTATATTATTGAATTATTCGGTTTGCAAAATTGTATTTGCATTTGAGGTTACTGTAGCATACTGTAGTTGGCAGTGTTGGGGAGTAGCTAGAAGTACAAGTAGAGCAAGAAGCTACAAGTAGCGATGCTACTAACGTAACTACATTTTTCAGTAGCGTGATGGTAGCTCCACAACTTTTAAAACAGTGTAGCTTTTCCAGTAGCTAACTACTTTTTCCCAGCAAGTAGCGGCGTATCGTGACCAATCGCTACATTGTCTTTTGCGTTCTGACGAGTCACGAGCCTGTAATGCATTGAAGCAGGGCAGCGTCTTCTTCTGACTAGATCACAAACTAAATTTGTTCATTACCGCCATCTGTTGATATATGACGCATCTCGCGGCTTTACAGCCTGTCCTCTGACAAGAGATCGATGATTTTGCAAAGGATGTACAGGACTGGATATTTCACATGAATCAACTGTAAATTGACGGGGCAGTCGTGGCCTAATGGATAGAGCGTCGGACTTGTACAGGAGGTGAATAATAGCCTTTTAAGGGGTCGTTCACATGTCGCGCCTAAAAACTTGTGTAAAACGCTAGGCGCTAGACACATCGTTTTCTACTTCTTTCCAAAGCGATCTGTAGCTTGCGCTCCCGTGGCGTTTGCCGTTGCTAAGAAACCATGACCTGCGCTCTCCTTGAAGACGCAAGCAAAGAATAAAATGGATTTCCAGCCCTAAAAATTGATAGCAGTAGCTCTGCAACTATATTTATTTAAAAATAGCTATCCACGTACAGCTATGATCGGCTGTTTTTTCATCTTGGCCGAGCTTTCAGTGTTGTTACGGGAAAGGATGAAGCGATTGGTTGGTTCTCGTCACATGACCTGTGGTGCGCTTGCGGCATTCTGAAAAGTTGTTATGTTTTTATCTCAATGCGGCGCGGATGCGCCTTTAAAAAATGCATTGCTTCCATTATGAGCACGCATACCGCGCGTCTACATTTGAAATAACTAACTTGAGCGCGCAAAAGACGTGACATGTGAACGGGCCCCTTAACTGATTAATTTGCTTTATTGCTTTATTACACTCTAGATCAAATGTGTATTTTACAATATAGATAATATAATCTGACCCCCACAATTTTGTAATGAACACTAATAATCGAACAGAAAATAAAATTGCGATATAGTAGTGTGCTTATAATTTGGCAAAGGATGATTGCAGCAGGATTCCACGCAAAGTGCAGTGTTCACGCGCGCAGCTGAAGATTGACATCTCAGAGCATCTCCATTCACAGTCGGTAAAATACCGCATGTGCTGTGAGTTTAACATGCTTATTTTACGATTCCTCCATATCCAGTTTAAGTTGCATACATTTTGGTCTTGCATTGATGTTATGTTTGTAGCAATTTTGCACTAACAATTATTCAGTTATTTGTAATGTTAAATGTAAAAACAAAAAAATTATAATAATAACCAAAAAATGAAAATAGTTTCAATGTAGCTAGCTACATTTTGGTAGTCATTTGTAGTGTAGCGAGCTACTTTTTCAGAAGGGTAGCTTGAATGTAGCTTAACTACTTTAATTTACAAGTAGCTTGTAGCTGGTCAAGCTACAGTTTCAGAGGAGCTTCCCCAACACTGGTAGTTGGTATGTTTAGTGGAGTAAATTAGCATAGATAATTATTTTAGCTTTTCTTTTCACATTTTTGTTGTTCTCATCTTCGTGTCTGATGGCATACTTCTGTCTTTCTTTCCTACTCTCATTTCTGTCTGAATGTTGAAGCGGTGGGAGGGGCTTCACAACCCCCAGCCCCACCTCCTCCACCTGCACAAGCCACACAAGCAATGGCTGGTAATGCTGTTGTTACGTAGCAAAGATTTTAGATTTTTGAAAAAGCCATTTAATCAAATAATAAGAATAAACAAATAATAATAATACAAACACTTTAGAAGAAATAAAAAATAACAATAGAGTGGCACAAACTGCCTTGTGTGTGTGTGTGTGTGTGTGTGTGTGTGTGTGTGTGTGTGTGTGTGTGTGTGTGTGTGTGTGTGTGTGTGTGTGTGTGTGTGTGTGTGTGTGTGTGTGTGTGTGTGTGTGTGTGTGTGTGTGTGTGTGTGTGTGTGTGTGTGTGTGTGTGTGTGTGTGTGTGTGTGTGTGTGTGTGTGTGTGTGTGTGTGTGTGTGTGTGTGTGTGTGTGTGTGTGTGTGTGTGTGTGTGTGTGTGTGTGTGTGTGTGTGTGTGTGTGTGTGTGTGTCATGTGTGTGTGTCATATATTTATTAGTGATGCGCCGAAATCAAAATGCTGATTGAAAATTAGACTTTGATTGGAATAACTGTATTCTATCAAATATTATATTTTTCCTGCCACTTGTTAAGTTACTATATAACCTGTTATATGCAAGTCTACATACTACCGTTCAAAATGTGTGGTTAGTAAGGGTTTTCCTTACTATTCCTTTATTTAGCAAGATTGCATTAAATTGATCAAAAGTAACAGTAAAAACTTTTACATTTCTACAAAAGATTTCTCTGTAATAATAAGAAGTGCATCTGTATTTTGATCAAATAAATGCAGCCTTGGTGAAAATAAGAGACTTATTTCAAAACCATTAAAACATATATCATAAAGTCCCACACTTTTGAACAATAGTGTACATATTACACAGGCTCAGAGTTTAAAAAAATATATTTTCTAAATTATAAAACAAGTATTATTAAATTAAAAATAATAAAGTATTCTGGGAAATTGCATTATTATAAATTATGATAACAGTAAATATATCACAAGAAAATATGATAAACTATAATAAAACTATAAGTTAAAGCGGATAATCTCATATTGTTTTTTCTCATGTCAAAGTTTCGGTTAAGATTATCTGTTATAGAAGCCTGTAACTATTTTAAGGCTAATGTTTTTTTTTTTTTTTTTTTTTGGTGCATCAATACATTTAATAAATATTCATCCATATGATCCTCTTGTTAATTTTCTTGTGTTTCTTTTTGTCTTTTTGTCCACAACTCTGTCTCTGCCAATCCTGTTGTCTTCATTGTCATCATCAAAGCTCATATGGGAATGGAGTCTCCTGTCCCGGGCCCTGCCGTCACCCATTCACCCGTACCTCCTCCTGCACATGCTCCTACCCCTCCTCCACACGCCCATCTGCCTTTTTCAGTTGCCACTCCCCCACCCACACATGCCCCTCCCTCTCTAGTGCATGCTCCTCCCTCTCCAGCTCCCGTTCCTCCCCCTGCTCTTGCCCCTCCTCCTCCTCCTGCTGCTGCTCCATCATCATCCTCACCACTCGTCCAGCAGGCTTCTGTGCCAGGTGTGTCAATGCAGATCAGCTGAACACAAGCACACTGCCTATGTTTGGAATGGAATACTAACTAGTGTACTACTTACTGTATACCACACAGTATGCACTTATGGCCTTATAAATGCTAGTCTACTGCTTGATGTGTACTGCCCAGTATACACTTAGGACCTTATAAATACTAGTGTACTACTTAATGTGTACTGCCCAGTATACACTTAGGACCTTATAAATGCTAGTGTACTGCTTAATGTGTACACTAGCACAGTATACACTTATGGCCTTATAAATGCTAGTGTACTGCTTAATGCGTACTGCACAGTATACACTTATGGCCTTTATAAATGCTAGTGTACTGCTTAATGTGTACTGCACAGTATACACTTAGGGCCTTATAAACACTAGTGTACTGCTTAATGCGTTCTGCACAGTATTGCACAGTATACACTAAAGGCCTTATAAATGCTAGTGTACTGCTTAATGTGTACTGCACAGTATACACTTAGGGCCTTATAAATACTAGTGTACTGCTTAATGTGTACTGCACAGTATACACTTAGGGCCTTATAAATACTAGTGTACTGCTTAATGTGTACTGCACAGTATACACTTAGGGCCTTATAAATGCTAGTGTACTGCTTAATGTGTACTGCACAGTATACACTTAGGGCCTTATAAATGCTAGTGTACTGCTTAATGTGTACTGCACAGTATACACTTAGGGCCTTATAAATGCTAGTGTACCGCTTAATGCGTACTGCACATTATACACTTAGGGCCTTATAAATGCTAGTGTACCGCTTAATGCGTACTGCACATTATACACTTAGGGACTTATTAATGCTAGTGTACTGCTTAATGCGTACTGCACATTATACACTTAGGGACTTATAAATGCTAGTGTACCGCTTAATGCGTACTGCACATTATACACTTAGGGACTTATAAATGCTAGTGCACCGCTTAATGTGTACTGCACATTATACACTTAAGGCCTTATAAATGCTAGTGCACCGCTTAATGCGTACTGCACATTATACACTTAGGGCCTTATAAATGCTAGTGCACCGCTTAATGCGTACTGCACATTATACACTTAGGGACTTATAAATGCTAGTGCACCGCTTAATGTGTACTGCACATTATACACTTAGGGACTTATAAATGCTAGTGCACCGCTTAATGTGTACTGCACAGTATACACTTAGGGACTTATAAATGCTAGTGCACCGCTTAATGCGTACTGCACATTATACACTTAGGGCCTTGTAAATACTATTGTACTGCATACTGCAGTATTGATTACTGTACAGCATTAACTTATTTTTCTGGATTATGTTTTAATGGTAAATATGAATAATCAAGAAGTATTAATCAATTTAATTCATAAACTTTAAAATGTATTTAAAAATTAACAGGAATAGTGCCCAATGAAATGTTTTTTTTGTTTCCTTATATAATTTGCATTGTAATTTTTTTTATGGTTTCTATTTTTGTATTATTTAATTCAAATTGTATTGTCAAAAACTGTGGTAATCAGTTGAATTCATAAATGCATAATGTGTGCTTCAGTATGTGTAGTAGACAGAGACAAGCAGAACACGCACACTTCATATTTAAATGACAGTCTTTCGCTGTTTAATATTCACAGATTTTAGTCCAAATCGTGATTTGATTAAGTGTACAGTCCAACTTTTGATTTATTAATCCAAACTTTGCTGTGACATTCTGCATTATACAGTAAATTCCGTTATATATTATAGATTCTGTATTAATTTTCTGCATTGCAGAAATCATAGGGCCCTATGCACTGTATACTGCCTGCGATCATTTCAATACTAGTCAGTAGTATGCTAGAAACTGCACACTGCACAAAAACAGTGGAGTAGTGTGCTGTTCTGAACATAGTCTGAGTGCTTGTTTTTGAGTGCTTTACATCATTTATTTAGCTTACAGCAATATATATATATTTTTTACTTTATTTTAGTGTTGGTAACTTCTCTTGAGCATGTGTGTGTGTGTGTGTGTGTGTGTGTGTGTGTGTGTGTGTGTGTGTGTGTGTGTGTGTGTGTGTGTGTGTGTGTGTGTGTGTGTGTGTGTGTGTGTGTGTGTGTGTGTGTGTGTGTGTGTGTGTGTGTGTGTGTGTGTGTTAACTTCAGAGTGTACCTGTGTGTTTGTGGGAAACGCTGATCATTTGACTCACCCTATGTTTATGTGTGTGCCGTTTCCTACACAAGAATCCCAGGAAAAGCCTGTAGCTCCCCCACCTGTCAATGGGAGGAAAGGCAAGTGTGTGTGAGCGTGTGAATCTCTCTGTGATGTTTTACTGTGCTTGTGCTGGTTAGATTTAGTACAGGTAGTTGCTGTATACATTTGCAGTACTTACTGTTTGTACAGTTGTCATCAGATATACAGTATAGCATAGTAGGCTATGATTGTGTTGGTGATGCCATTAAGAAACCTATTTTTTAAAAGACAATTCTGGTTTTACACCAAGCTGTGCTATTATTCTAGTTTTGTGGGATTTAATATTAATTTAATTAAGAATAATTGGTTATTATTATGTTTTTTAAGCCACTGCACCCATGTGTAGACTGAATACCTTCATTCACCTGTAGATGGCTCAATAGTACTCCTTGAAAAAATCAGCTTCACTTTCATAGTTAGAACTAAAGCTACGTTTTTTTGTATTTTTAAATAAAATATATACAAAATAAATGATTAATAATAAATTGCTATTTCATTTCTTGTTTTTTTTTCCTGTTCTTTTTTAAATAATTAGTACAAGTGAAAAAATATAGATTTTTATTGTAATTTTTTGGTTTTATGGATAATTTTTTTTTTACACCATAAGAGAAAATTGTGCAAAATTGTAAATTGAACATGCTTAAATGTGCCTTATGTGTGCTCTGCAGGCCTGTACTATGCACATCTAAGTTAACAGTTTTGTTAAGCAGGAGCATTGATTGTTTCTCCTTGTGTTGTAACTTCAGAGGTGACATGGGAGGACCAGCAGAAGAAAGATCCTGGTATGGCACAGCCTGTGCTCTTCATCGGCCCTTTGTAGAGTAGATCAATCCTAGTGTGCTTCTGAGGGATCTAGTTTTCAGCTCTTCTTCTGCACTCTCTGCTCTCGTTGCTGCTGTGTTATTTGTTAAGACTGTACCTGAAGGTTCAAGTAGAGACATCAAATTGAACTGCTCATTTTTCTTTGGCGTCACTATAGCAACTTGAGGTAGAAGTAAGGTCACATTCATAGTCATTTGCATGATTAATTAATTAACACTTTTATTGATGCTGAGACCAACAGTTCTCACTGATACCTTATGATACACAAACATGTACATTTTCATTTCTGGAATTATTATAACTTACAATTGAAGTAAATATGATAAACGGAACAATAGAATAAACTACATGAATTGTTACATTTACAGCACTAAAATAGAAAAAAAAAACTGGAGGCTTGTGGTATTTTGTAAAGCTACTGAAATGATACTAGCCTTTTTGTTGTAAATCTCATTTTATAATATTGTGCTTTTCAAGTGAATCTTATAGAATAGTTTAAATGAGAGCCGAATTGGGACAGTAATATGTGAGTGATTATAAATGCATTGTAAACGTTGTAAATTGTAGCATTGCTTGTAGTGTGTAGTGGGGTAAATAGGCTATCGATGGTGGTCTGTCTGTAGTGTGTGTTTGAGATTGATGTATTTCATTAACCTTTGCTCAAAGTATGCATCGGTTCTTTGTTTTTATGCTTTAAATCGTTTAAAGGGTTCTTTAGGTGTTGGATTTCTCAGATCCGTTTTATGTTTGTTTCGGCATGTTATGAGTGATGAGTTTCTGAATGAAATTCATCTAACCTCTGTTTGTGTGTGAGAGTGTGTGTCCATCATCACATTGTGTGTCTTGTGTCTGTCTAAACTGTCTTGTTTTCCTCTCATCCACACATCAGCTGTATTGTCAGAGTCAACAGTGTCAGAGAATGGAGATGCAGGTATCGTATACAGATTAAGTTTGTGTAAACATAAAGCCCTTCAAAACAACCTTTGGAGACGCGTACGTACGTGCGTGCGTGTGTGCGTGTGCGTGTGTGCGTGTGCGTGCTGTGTGTGCGTGCGTGCGTGCGTGTGTGTGTGCGTGTGCGTGCGTGTGTGTGTGTGTGTGTGTGTGTGTGTGTGTGCGTGCGTGCGTGTGTGCGTGCGTGTTGCGTGTGTGTGCGTGTGTGTGTGTGTGCTGGAATAAGCAGTGTGTATGAATGGGTAGAATTGCTAAAAGAGTTTAAAACACAGCAACTACACAAAAGTTAAAGAGTTTGAGGTCAGTTTCTTTAAAATAAATTCATGCTTTTATTCTGAAAGGATGCATTAAATTGATCAAGAGTGACAATAAATACTTTCACATTGTTATATACTATGAACTTTCCATTTATCAAAGAATCCTGAAAAACAGAAAACAATTGTTTTCAAGTGCAATAATATTTTGCAATATTTACTGTATTTTTATTACAGTAAAACCAGTTGTGAGACTTAAAAAAACATGTAAGCTTTCTGGCCTCAAACTTTTGAATGGACTTGTATAAAGAGGTTATTTAAAGTGTGCAAGTTTGAACTGAAAAATTTAGCAAAAAACGTACTTTGAGGGGTACAGCTTATCACTGGGGCAGCTGCTTCAAAAGGACATCTCGGTACCTTCTTAACCACTAAAGGGTGCATAATAGTACCATTAGAGTAAACATTACTACTTGAACTAATATGCACCCTTTAAGGCCAAAGTATACTTCAGTTTTTACATATACGCAAGGGTCTGTGTACAGTACATGTGATGCAAATTTAGGCCGTTGTACGCATAGCCTTTCAAAATATAGTCCATTTCAGGTGTATACGAATGCAGGCAGTTGAAAGCTTTCTCTTTGTCCAGTGCCTGCTCTGTTTTTCTCCAGAAGTTATGACCATTAAAATGTCTTTGTACTCTTTTAGCTTAAAGTTGTGTCTATCCCACAACCCCCTCACTCAAGCACTTGTCAATGTTGGTGTAGTGTTTGAAGTCTCTGCTGTTTTGATGTTGTTCCGACTCTTTAGTTTCATTTTGTACTATGAAACAACAGCTCGGGCCAGTGCTGCCACCTTGTGGAACAACTGATTAGTGCAAAACAAACTCAATGCGCATGTGCGAATTGCGCGAACAAAGTTTGTGCGGTTACAAAAATCAGATGGTGTGCGTACAGTACACACATACTATTCTGGTGACGAAATTTGCGTCATGCGCACAGTATGCATACCCTTGCATGTGTGTAAAAAAACAAAGGATGCTTTGCCCTTTTTTTACCAGAATAGATACTCGCACCACCAGATTTACTTTGTATGTGCCGTTTGCACATGCACATTGAGTGTGTTTTGCACTAATCAGTTGTTCCACAAGGTGGCAGCACTGGCCCGGGCCGCTGTTTCACAGTAGAAAACTAAACTAAAGAGATGGAACAGCAACAACATTTCGGAGACTGCAACAACAACAGACAGATGCATTGACAAGTGCTTTGTGAGGGGGTTATGAGATAGACGCAACTTTATTTTAAAAGAGTACCACAACATTTTCATGTCATAACTTCTGGAGAAAAATAGCGCAGAAGCTGGACAAAGATGAAGCTTTCTAGAGCATATGTGTTGACTGCCAGGGTTCACGCACACCATCAAGTGGAGTACACTTTGAAAGGCTACACATTTGAGTGGATGCATACGCTAGCGTACACGTCTGTAGGAGTAAAAGGTTGGTTGTCCCTTGAAGTTACTGCCCCCGGAACGCAATTTTTAATGGTTGACCCCCCTCGAAATGTGATTGGGCTAGTTTTGAGTAGCATTCGGGGAGATTTTGTTGTGAAAATCTGGCAACCCTGCCCAGTGATAAGCTGTTGTACTCCTAAAGGTACACATTTTTGTACTTTTATTTATTTGAAGTTTTTTTACTGAGACTCCAAACCCTGTTCAGATGTTTATGGATTTCCATAACTAAGCTTACTGTATAAGAGTCAGCAGTATCATCTTTCTGATAAAAACCAGTTAGACCAGCTTGCTTAACTAACTGGACTGGTTCATTTGCGTAACCAGGACAGAGTTTTGCTGGTTAAGTTGGTGGAGTGGAGACACCAGCATCACTTATCGAAGACCAGCATCCAAAGAGTTACTCTGGTCTTTTCAGTAATTCACAGAATTAGGATATCATGCTGTATCTTCCAGACAGATGTGTTGCAATTCATTGCATTAATGCTGATATTTTAAAACATGTGGAATTCAATGATTTGTCGCTATATCAATCCAAACATCCAAGGCATCAGTGTTAAAACCATGTGATTGAATGTATGACAGGCTCCTGTGTTGGTTGATGAATTCTATTGAATATGTGGGATAACAATTTCAAAAGCTTTTTTCTTAATCAGTTCCATGGGGACTCTTTGAACTCGTTATTTTTGTGGCTTCTTGTTCATTGCTTCGTTATGAGCTCATGTGTGTTAGTTTTGAGCTTATCTACAGCACAGTATATGCAAGTGTACTCATAAAAGTGGACAAAGGAAATGTTTAGCAGACAAACAGCACAATATTTAAAGATGCAGTCTCTTCATTAGTCTTACAGTATCAATGATGGCTGTTCAATCAAACATGCTCATAAAACAGAAGTTACTTTGAATAACTGGTCAAATCAATTTACATTCTGCCGGTTTATGGCATTATGTGACATATATTAATGTTCTTTCTGTTATTTTAGGCTGACTTGATCAGATACAGTTGAAACAATGCTTTCCATATAAGTTTATGTCAGTCGTGTGTCGCTTTGAAGTTTGCTGATGTGTATTTGTATGTAACAAGAAACAATGCAATGTCACATGCTGTGCTTTTGTGTGATGAGTTTCAGTACATCTAACCCTTGTTTGTCTTTCCACACAGGCACTTTGAAGGATCCATCAAGTGGTAAAGTATAGAAGTTTATTTCATTTCAAGTTTATTACTATGTAAATAAATGTAATGTTTTTTATATTATATTAAATATTTTACAAAATATGTTTTAAATTTCCCCATGTTTGTTTTGTGTCCTTCCAAATGCATGTAAAGACCTTTCCAATGATAATCAAGATTATAGATTTTCCGTAATCAAGATTATAAAAGTTGTATGACACCTCCCACTAAAGGGGAGGAGCCCGTAATACATTTGGAATAGACACCTCCCACTAAAGGGGAGGAGCCCGCTAAAAGATTTTAAAGTACCATTTCTATGGTAACGCAATTCCGATTTCAAAACGGTTTTCACAGGATGAATTTTGATTATAACATGTTAGGAAAAAAAGGAAACAATAGAATTTTTGTGTCAAAGATCAGAGCTAAAACGAATAGAATTTTTGTGTCAAAGAGGTGCGCTCTTGTCATAAATTAATCTATTACTGCTCTGTTATGGTGTATATGTTTTGAGGTGCGCTCTACAACAAACAGTGTCATAAATTAATCTATTACTGCTCCTACATATACAACAAACATTTAGGAGTCTTGGACCTTTCCAACGATATATAGTTTGTCTGATTAGATTAAGATTTAATGGTAATATATTGAAGTAAAGTTAGGCGTCCCGTATACGGGACGGTGACAGTTAAGGGGTTAAGCACATTTACAAACATGTTCGATGCCAGTCGTTTGGTCTTTGTCACCAGTGCATTGGTTGAGAGTAGCTGGCAGTAAGAAATGAACTCTTGAGCTTATATAAAGTTTTACCACAGTGTCCCAACCAGGTGCAATGATACGTTTCTCTCAAAGTAAAATGGATCCAAAAGATTAGCAATTTGTACAAACATTTTTAAGAAACTCATGTTTTGGTAATATCTAGTGGATGTTTGAAGTCAGTTTATCTCAAGTTCACACTGGTGTTCAATTGGTGTGTAGAGAATCACATTAACATTAACACAATCCACTAACATTTGACCGTTACTATTCATTTTAAATGGTATATCTATTGTTTTAAAGTCTGAAATATACAACCTATGATACACTACCATTCAGAAGCTTGAGATTCATTAATAAAAAAAAAATTTTTGCTTTGTAAAAAGCAACAATTGATCAAAAGTGACAGTAAAGACAATTATAATGTTACAAAATACTTCTATTTATATAAATTATGTTCTTTTGAACTTTCTATTCATCAAAAATCCTAGAAAAAAATATAATTTCTAAAAAATAATTCAACATTGATGATAATAATCATGTTTCTTGAACAGCATATTAGAATATTTTCTGAAGGATCATGTGACACTGAAGACTGGAGTAATGATGATGAAAAATGCAGCTTTACATCATAGATATAAATGACAGTATATTACAATAGAAAACAGTTATTTTAAACGGTAATAATATTTTCCCAGTATTACTGTTTTTACTGTGTATTTGATCAAATAAATGCACCCTTGGTGAGATTAAGAGACTTCTTTCAAAAACAGACTTCTAAATGGTTATGTACATTTTGTGAAATGTTTTATTTTCTAAATAAATAAGCTAATAAGAATATAAATAAATAAGACACTGAACATTTTTGTCAGTATCCAAGTACTTTTTGTGGCCACATCATGTTAAACGAGTTTTGGACCAATGAGATTTTGCAGTGGGCGGAGCTTCTCAGTGCAGTATGACACACATAAAACCCATGTGACCACCAAAATGGCTTATCTTGCAGTGTTTGGTTGCAGTTAGTGAGAACAAAAACTCTTTAGATTAGCATTAAGGATTTACTGTGTGTTGCTTTATCATGTTCCTCCCACAAGCTGTTTCTCATGGTTACATAAACCGTCAAATATCTGTCAAACTTGTGTTCCTGATACACTGCTGAAATATAGCATCCGTGTTGAGCTTATAAGAGAAGATGAACGCTGTGAATCCTGTCGTTATATAACAGCTGATCTCCTTCCAGTCCTCTGTTCTCTTTTGATTAATTGTATACGTTATATACAATCTGGTTTTTAACAGCTGAGAGCTGTGTGTGTTCTGGAATATGACGTCCTTTGTGATGGTCACAAACATTTTAGTTACTGTTTTAGTTCTGTTTTAAAGCCCATGAGCTGACTACCTAGACAACATGCAACACACTTTCCACTTAAATAAAAGGACTGACAAACATCAAATATAAGGTGGCATCACATGTGTCTGATGAAATCAGGAAATTCTGACCTGAAATATACTGATATATAATTCAGAAATTCAATGTGGCAATACCCTGACTAAAGTCTATTGTTATGCCTATTAGCGTATTATTGTTAGCTTAGCAGCATGCTTATGTCATAGAGTGCAGCGTTCCGGTTCCAGAAGTAAAACCTTCACTCATTTTCTCCATAAGGAAATAGATTTTAATGATAACTTGTAAACCTTTTCAGGCAGACTTCTTTTGAACTCTGAAGTTGTTAATTGATTGCTTTTTGTTGAATCCATCGGTTCACATTATTTCAAATAATCATGTTTAACATTGGAATTCATGTTAGAAAACTACATTACCCTTGAGGCTCTACAGCAAATTCCACCAATCAGAAAGTTGGGGTGAGCAAAATTGCGCCAAAAATATCTTTAGCTCCGCCCATTCAGCGTAAATTACATAATCGCGCCATATGCTCTCAAAACACTTTAATATTTGTATGCATAGTTTGTAATACACTTAAAATATGTTGTTTCTATATGTATAATAAGCTAATTTAATTTAATCGTTTTTTATTTTTCGTTAACTGCACAGTCTTGCACCTTCATCTTTTGGTCCGATTTTCATTTACTTTTTTGCTTCAAATCAAATTTTGTAATGTTGTTCAACAAAGACTGTTTAAAAATGTTTATGGAGAAATGTATGAGAAAAATACTTCCGGAACCAGTGCTGCTGAAAAAGTGGGCGGGCTCTAACGCACTATATAGGAATCAATTGTGAGATTTATGCAGTTCCTGTTTAGAAGGCAGTTTGTGCAGCATTATTTTAATGAAATAATCAGCATGTTTGTTTGTCTTCCCTCACAGCGTGGGATGGACAGTCTCTCCATGAGGTCGTCGGACAGTGATGTAAGCGACGTGTCCGCTATGTCGAGCGCATCTCGGCTTAGCAGCACGAGCTACATGTCTGTCCAGTCAGAAAGGGTGCGAGCGAGCCGCAGGATCAGGTAAGTGCACAGTAACCCCCTGACCCTGATATCTGTGGATGTGTCTGCAGTCAGGAACACACTTACTGTGCTTCTGGTGAGTTCAGGTTCGGCTCTGCCTGCTTGTGAAGTGATCCGAACCTCTGAACTTACCAAGAGTGTGTTTACCAATGACTGAGACTACATCACATGGTTTTGAACAAACTTATATAGGTGAATCTCAAGAGGAAATGTCCAACTCATATTTACCAAAAGGGAAACAGATATCAGTTCTAAATGACATATCAATTCTTATTACTGTATTGCAATTCATATAGTTTGGTAAGGCAAGATTTATTAATGCTTTTGAAAGAACTCACTTATGCTCATGAAAGCTGCATTTATTTAAACCATAAATGCAATGATATTTTGAAATATTATTGCAATTTTAAATCAGTGTTTAAATCAGTAATTTATTCCTGTGATCAAAAGCTGAATTTTTTTTAAACAACTTTACTGTCTCTTTTGATTAATTTAATACATCCTTGCTGAATAAAAGTATTACGTTATTCAAAAATAAATAATTGATTTTCGTTATTAAATATTTTCATATCACACAAATGAGAATGATAGTTGATGATAAAGCTTACTTTTCATGGTTGCAATGCAAAAACTGTTTATAGCCTAAAATGTATTTTTGAGATATGGATTGGACGTTTTTCACTATTTATAAAAGATTCACCCATTAACAGAAGGCCTGAAACTCTCAAAGAGAATCTCATAGTATATGACAGCATCTTTCTATCACAGACTCTCTCTTATTCACAAAGAGACTCTTATTTTGCTCAAGGTTTCTTTTCTGTTCTTCATCTCATGTCTGCCAGGCTTATATCTGTCTTTTCTGTGTCTTTTCTGTCTTGCATGCTTCCTTTCATCATGTGTGTGTGTGTTGTGTGTGTGTGTGTGTGTGTGTGTGTGTGTGTGTGTGTGTGTGTGTGTGTGTGTGTGTGTGTGTGTGTGTGTGTGTGTGTGTGTCAGCCGTGCGGAGGCTCTTCAGAGTCAGGGAGAGGAGGGCGCTGTCTCTGTGGAAGAGCAAGTGGAAGCCACTACAGCGAGCGCACAGGGGGCGGGGCATGATGGGGAGGTGGGTGGGGCTACTGTCAACCCAGAGCATGAGGAAGAAGAGGAGGAGCATGAGAGGTTAGATGCAAAGCGTCTCATAAACCCAGCTAGTGTCCTCCAGCTAGCATCCTTTAGCTAATGTCCTCTAACTTAGTGTCCTCCAGCCAGTGTGATCAAGCATCTAAATATATGATGTATTCCAATGTAAATCTCACGAAATAAGAGTTTATTTACATAGTGTGCATTCTTGTGTGCATGTCAAGTTGTTAGCACTGAAAAAAAAAAAATTTTTGGACCAAAAAATTACAATCTCTTAATTAGTTACAGGCAAATGTAATAGTTTTTGTCAAATCATATTTATGCTGTAATTGAAACCTTACATTTTGATTTAATATTAATTATTATTAAAAACATATTTATTTTACAAAAACATTCATACAAAGTAAAAAGATTGTTTATTATAAAGATCATACTTAAGCAATATATTTTCTGTAGACATAAGCTAAAATGTGACTTAATGTAGGTCAGTATAATAATTTGAGCCCGACCGATATTGGTTTTTGGTATTATTTTCAGGTAATCAACTGAACACGCAGAACGTGAAGATTCGTATTTAAATAGTCGTTTTGCAGTTTAATATTCGCAGACACTAGTCTACATTGCAATTTGATTTTAATTTGATTTATTTATCAAAAATACGACCAATTCCGTGAAATTCCGAGCTATGCTGTAAATTCTGTTTTCGTAAGATTCCGTGATTCCGTCCGTGGAAATCGCAGGACCCTACTAATATAGCAAATGAGTCTGATAAGCTCATCGAGAGAGTAAAAGACTGGGACATCGTTTATTTACTTTATAGCATTGCGTCTCACCAACTAGGTGACAACGTAGTGTCAAATCACCATTGAACAGACTCAAGCCACCGATTGGACTGCAGAAAGATTCACATTTTTTCAATCTGCTACGCTGCTGACTGTACTGACAAACTATGCTGACTTAGGAAATGTGATAAGCATGTGTGGCATAGCAGTTTTAAGGGACGGGGTTAACGCCACAAACAGAGGTGCAACAAAGTCCAGGTGGTAGCTGGCTTAAAATCGGCAAAACTATAAATAGGTTGGGATCTAATAATAATATATTTTGGCTTTATACAGCTTAATTTCACCATAAACAAAAGCTAAATAAGCTATAATCTGAACGAAGAATTTTCACCAAAAACATTTTGTTAGTCAATAATTTAGTTTACTTGCTATAAAGACAACTTCGAAAGATGTATGCACTTAAAAAAACTAAATAAAATAAGTTTAATGCAGTCAGTAAAGCTATCTGGTATGTCAATTAAGCAAAAATACGAAAAAATGAATACATAAATAAATGTTACATTTCATGTTTATTTTTATTTGGACTTCTATTGGAAGTATTGTTTGCTTTTAGACAACACAATCAAAAACAGGTTGAAAGCAGAAAGCATGATTCTCGATTAGACATATAATAAATGACACTGTCATTTCACCCTTCTCACTGCCTTGTAATCCAGTTGCGTGTTTGTTAGTTGTGGATGACACCTCTCTCCACTGCCATATAATTCATCATACTGTCCCGAAAGAGCTTGTGTCTTACATAATCACAGTCATCTCAGTAACCCTGGGAGAGTTGCATGAACAGCTGCCGTCTCCACTCCAATTAGAGCAAAATCAAGAAAAAAGCTTCAGTTCTCGAACATTTCCACTTCAATAAGTTTTCAGTGCCATTTGTGGGTCACTAATTGAATATAGATGAAGTGTTTGTGATCATTAAAAACACTACTGAAGATAAAATAGAATTTTAATTTTGTTAACAGAATGTTTTCCACCAATTAGCAAATGCAGTAGCATGAGTTTTTACATAACCAGCACTCAGAGACTCGCTCGTACGGATGTTGAGTACCGCAGACCGCATTTTTATTAGGATACAATCATTTCAAAGTAGCGGCCGTGCTCTTGAAAACATTGTATGTCTCTTTTGGTCATTCATGTTGGGTTAATGATGGGGAATCTCATTCATAGAGTCAGATGCGGTTGTCAAAGCCAGGCAAGGTCATTTCCTGTCTGTTATTGTGCACGTTAATCTCGTAGCTTCTGAGCAAAACAGCTTCATTTTTTTTCTGGAGTTTCCACAGAAACACTCAGCAGCTGCAGCATGAAGTTAAGTGCCAAGAAACTATGAAATAGAGGTGGCTCATCAAATACAAATTTGCCGTGCTCCTCCTTTGTCATGTGAAGAGGCATGAGTCCTTCACTGAGTCCATTCTGTCCACCCACTGTTTCCGTTTTGCCTGAAAAACTTAAAACTAGTGGTCGACTGATATATCACCAAGGCCGATATATTGGCAGATATTTGGAATTGTTCAAATATTGGCATTGGCTGATATGTTTTTTCTGTTTGAGGAGGACTTTTATTTTGAAGTTTCCATTCACACAGAACACATTTTGTGTGCATTTTCTAGAGGGGCATCTATCACTGTTTCACTCGCGTCTCACATAAGAAAGACACATGTTTAGAAAGCCTTGTAAAATTATATATATATATATATAAAAAAACACGTCTCAAGACTTTATGGCGTTTTTCCCCATCCCACTGCTTGTCATGTTTTAAATGAAAACAAAGTACCCTTTGTATTAAAATATACATATACATGATGCTGTTTTGTTTATAATTGTTTAAGGAGCTTAATTAATTATATTTGTTTTATAAACATTATTTAAACATTATGCACTTTTTTTTCAAAGATAGTCGCATTATTTTTTTGTTTTGAAGAAACGTGCATTAGTAATATTTTGCTCGATGCGCCCTCTTGTGGCCTCAGGAGAGAAGCCAAAAGCTTTTTTTCCCCAACTGAAATTATGCCTTTTAAATTTGAATATAATTCAAATATTGATAATATTTCAAAGCTAGCTTTTCAGAACTTTGAGAGCCCTTTGCTTATTAATAATGCTAAATGTAGATGAAGAAATCGTCTTGTCACAAACCTTGTTTATACATGTATAACAGAGAAAAAAATATTGCATTTGCTGCATTCTGGTCCTCTTTCATAGCCAGAGCCGATCCTAGACTTCTGGGGGCCCTACGCAGAACATGAGATGTGGTTGAGATGCACGAATGGATGCAATGCAGTTGTCTGGGTTTCACTTCGTCTTGAATCATCTTGAAATGATCATTCGAGCATTCATGTTTTCATAACCTCTGGCCAAACTCCAAAACGAACCCAAAATTAAAACATATTTTGGATTAAGGGGGCCCCCTGGTGTTTCGGGGGCCCTACGCAGCTTGCGTATTCTGCGTATAGGGAGGATCGGCTCTGTTCATAGCTTAACTCAACTAATGCTTTGGGAACGCCCCCTGGGTGTGCCGAGTGTCTGAAGCCTGTATAGAATCAAGCCAATTCATTGGCTGATGGCGCGGATGCCGTCATCGACGTTCTTACGTCGCCTCCTTATACTGGCGAACGCGCCATCTGCTCCTCGGATTTCTCTGCCGAAAAGGTCCCTGTCGGCAGCATGAGGAGCTTGGCAGCAAACACAGCGTCTCGTTCCCTCTTCAGAGAACAAGGGTTACGCGAGTAACCCGAGACGTTCTCTTTCATAGGTTCACTCAACGCTGCTTAAAGCTAAGACGCTTTGGGCACGATATACCAAACACGCCAAGCTAAAAACGCTGGCCTATCTGGCCCGTTTACAAACCAGACAGCATACACGGCCGGTTCAAGCAGATAAAACCTGGGAACCCGGAGCCGTTTCAAGATCCAAGTTATGGAACCTGACAAAAGTGTCTGGAGAGGACCATCCTGCTGCTACATAGATATCCTCGAGGGCAGGGTTTCCCAAACTGGGGTTCGCGAGCCCCAAGGAGATTGAAGGGGGTTCGTGAGTTAATGACAAGCAGATAATTCAATTATAATTATCTTTTTTTTTAAATAAACAAATAATAGGCTATGTAATATTAAAATAAAAACATCTAAATAAAACTTACAAAAACAAAACTAATATTATTTGTTTAATTTGTGTGATCATGACAACAGACACGATATCAGAAAACCGTGAAGTCACGCAAAATGGACCGGTTCGTTTCATGCACAAAGAAAAGCACCGTACGTACAATGAGGACTACATCAAATTCGGGTTTACATCCATAGATGGTGCTAATGGCAAGCCCTCTCCCATGTGTCTGATATGTATGGAGAAACTGGCAAATTAATGTATGAAACCAGCTTTTTAGAAAAGACATTTGGAAACAAAACATGCAAACTTCTCGACAAAACCAGCTGAATCTTTCCAGGCAAAGCGGGACAGTTTAAAACAACAGCAGAAGCTGATAATTAAGACTGTGGCCGAGAATGCCCTGAAGGCTTCTTATGCGGTATCACAGCGCATTGAAATAAATACCAGTCTCCAATAACACTGTTTCCAGGCAAATTTCAGAAATGGCAGATGACATTGAAGCACAGATAATTGATAGACTTAAAAATGAAACTCCGTATGCGCTTCAAATTGATGAGTCTGTAAGATGTGGCAAGTCAAGCCCAACTGCTGGTTTTTATTCGCTATGTTTGGGAGAACATAATCAATGAAGACGTTTTGGTGTGCTTTAACCTGCCAGAAAGATCAACAGTAGCTGAGATTTTTGACGTAATCAATCAATTCAAGATATCAAAAGGACTTAGTTGGGAGCACTGCATTGGCTTATGCACTGACGGAGCTAAAGCAATGACGGGCTCAAGGAAGGGATTCATTGCGAGAGTTAAGCAGGTGTCACCCAATATTGTGGCAATGCATTGGGTTTTACACAGAGAAGCACTCGCATCAAAAGAACTGTGATTCTATCAGATTTTATCAGAATTTGAACTTGGCCACACACTCCAAGGACCCTGCATGGAACGCAACGCTTGCATACTTGGCAGATGTGTTTGATGAACTGAATACACTTAACACTAGTATGGAGGGTCCCCAATCCTGCTTGTACAGCTACAATAATATGACCTACTGAAAACTTTTGATATCCACATCACAAGCAATATCAGGTTGTAGAGGCATATTTAAAATAATAAATAACACGTACATTTGAGTCGGTGTCTGGTGTTTAATGTCAGGTGATCCTGCCTGATGAAGACTTTAACATTCAGAGCCAAGAAGAGACAGCTACATCTTTTTCGTCACTGCCGTACAAATGTTTCAGCTCAGTGTCAGTGGAAATGTTCTCGCAAAAGTCTCCTCCGATAGTATTGTATATGGTAAATACAAACCTACACAGAAAAGAAAAATCACCTATGAACTTGGCATTCACAGAAAACCAACAGAGCAGTAATCTGCGGTTTCTGTTAGTCAGACGGGTCACTGGCACAGGATCTGATCTCGTGTTTGTATCCTAAAGCATCCTCTCATATTTTCTCTAGAGAGTTTGGTGAGTCACCGTCTCATTGTTTTCTCCGTGTTTGACTCGAGAGCTTGTCTCATGTCATTAAATAAGCTTTCTGCAAACTGTCTCGGTGTATAAATACTTACAATAGATAGGCTAAAGTAAACCTTTTCAGTTAAAATAATGTTAATACTGATTGATTGAATTAATGATATAGAGATTGACTTTACGCTAGAGCAGTTTTATTTTTTTACAGCAGTCTGTTGTGGTAGATGAACTCAAAATAGACTCAATAAGGTGTCTTTACACCTCATGACAACATTACCCTAGTAAAAAAAAACTATGCCATAATTTATTTATATCATACTAAGTATACTTCAAATCCATTAACACATTTATTGACATATCACTCGAGACTTACTGATATAGAATTAAACTTTATTCTGAGTATTTCTTTATAGCACATTATGCATAAAATGTGTTTGAATGTCTAAAACACATTTAATAAGGATTCTACGATTTCTGTATAATATCGGATATTTAAAGTGTACTTGAAGCATACTTGCAATAGTTCCACTTTAGCACAATCCAATATACTTCAGTATATCTTTAGTTGGACTTCAGCACTATACTTCACAGTTAAATTGCATGAAGTACAAACTTAGTTGTTACTATTTAGCAGACTTTAACTATACTAGTTTAGTATACCAACAGTACAGTTGCAGTGTATTTTTATTAAGCACGTACATTTATTTGCTGTATACTTAGCACAAAATAATGTGTATTTCAAATGCATTTTAGTATTTTTTTTTCGCTAGGTTATGATCAAAATCCAGATAATTCAGTAAGAACTCATGTCTCATCAAATGATCTGTGTAGAGTAGCATCAAGTTATTTGAGAACTTCTAAAGCCGCCTACATTTTAAGGTCGTTTGTATTTGTTTGGTGCTTTTGCTGACAGATTGATGTGCAAAAGCAGGCTCAGACCCACAAAGTTGTCAACTTTTCATAGGTTTCTCTTGTTAGGTGCTATGGGTGTATTTTTGTAGACCAAGCCATAAATGTTTGCATCAGCCTGGTGCCTTTGACAAAAAAACACAAAAGGATTTTCCATTGGCTTTTGGATAATTACTGCAAATGTTAATGTCTGTAACCAGCCAAATGTTAATGATTTTTGCATGTATTTTTCGTCATGTAATCTTCACAAAAGAACACTTCCATGAATTGTGAAGCCTAGGCTTTAAGTAGGCTATAAACCAACTACGCCATCCTTATTCAAAAAACATTTTCTCTGAAAGTTTTTGTCAGAATAGTTTACAAGAGCAATAGCCTATTATAAAGATAATGAGGCTGTGAAAGCGACTAGTGATTAGACGAGTTTGTGATCTGTTAGGTTTGATGATTTTTAATGTCCTCAACAACCTCCGTAGTCCAATTTAGACACTTTTCGTCAAACACCCTTTCTAGAGGTATTACTGATGTATTTTATGTTGTAGAATAAAATGTGAAAATGTCTTGAGTTTGTGTTAACAAAGACCTTATTTCAGGAATTCAACCAACAAAAAAAAACAAATTGGTGATTTCAGGACCAGTGCTAACATGCAACTCATTTCTGGGTTTTGGCATACAAAAATACATCATCCCTGCATCTCTCCATAGATGCAGGTCATGCTTATGCTCCTCAGTAGATGTCCCGTCTTGTGTATGTTGTAGCCATGTGTCTGTCCTTCACCTTTGACCCTTCTCCTAAAGCAGCTCCTGTAGCTGAATCCTGTCCCTTCCTCTCGCTCCCTGTCCCTGTCCTCCTCTCCTTTCCTCTTCCTGTATCTCTTGCTCCTGACATGGCTGACAGTGAGTTTACATCTAAAATGAAACACAGGGCTCCGACGGCCACTCCGGGCTCCAACATCACCAAGAGCTCCAGTGTGGGTGGAGACATGTGCTCGCTGGGCAGGAATGACGACGAGGACGACGACAAGAAGAGGCGCTCCAGCTTTGGAGCCAAGATGGCCGCCATGGTGGGACTGGGGAAGAAGAGTCAAAGCACCTCCCAGCTGGACCCAGAGGGTGAGTGAACGGAGCTGGTACACAAACACAAACGTGTGGTGAACTTTAGGAAAGCTCCCTGCTAAAAGGGTGCGTTTACTAAAAGCATCGTTAGCCAACCGTCGTCGCAAGTTCTGTCGTTACCAACATAGTTCAACGATAGTTCAAATGAACATTCGCAATCAGCGTCACAAACTTGCGTGGTTGGAACTACAGCTCTCGATCTGTGGTTAGAAGCATAGTTTCGTGTTAGTAAGACATATGGGCTTAAATACATATGCTCTTGGGTACAATAAGCAAGCTAACATGCAGTACAATCCAAATCTTCCATTCTGTCTAAATATAAATGCATTTTAATCCATGTATTTTAGCGCATCCTCGATAAGCGCCATTTTTGAAGAGTGCACATGGGAACCCTGGGGTATGACGTAAGAGGGAACCCGCGATGAATCAATCATTAAATAAAGCAAAATAATAGAGAACTAAAAAAATTAAATTAGTCTTCAGGTGCCATGTTCAATACAGCAGTATCTTAGAGATCTCGAATCAGTTAAATAGCAGAAGTAATTACTCCACCACATGCATGTGACGTCATTAACAACGGCTCTATATTGTTGATCTAATGCGGTTTAAACGACGGAGATGCGACCATGTTCAGAAAACAGTCGTAACTAGTTTGTTTCCACAACAATGCATTGCACTATAGTGGTTAATCTGTGTTACGTCGTTGTACATGAAATACACCCCAGAATGGTTTTACATGTTGGTTCAGTGCTGGTGATGCAGGGTGACAATGCTAGTTTTGATGGTAAGCTACTGTAGTTGAGAAGTTTTCTAGGGAAGCATCCAAAACACAGGATAAGATAGCAGGCAATCTCTGGACAACTTTTACAGTTCAATTCTCACAGGCATGATTCCCACGGTCATGGACATTTCTGTGTGTAAACAGTGCTGATAAACCATATTTTGTCCAATTTGTGGAGGCTTTTTAATTAACCAGTTCAGTACAGATAAAGGTATACCATTTTAGACAATTTCAGGTTTGCTGATGAATTAATTGGTGATGAGTTTTTGGCTCAAGGTGTGCATTTAAAGTCACACCAGAGGTGTTCAGCTGCTTTCTGCAGACCAGTCAAGTTCTTCCACACTGACTGAATCATCATTTCTCTTTGATTCTTGTCTTATACACAGAGACACTGTCATGTTAGAATAGAAAAGGGTCCTGTCCAAACTGTTGCTATAAAATTAGAAGCACACAATTCCCTAGAATATCATTATATGCTTAAACATTAAGATTTGTACTCATGGAAATTACTAAAATAGTCAAACCTTTTATTAGAAGGGGGTGCCAATACTTTTGGCAATATAGTGTATGCATACCAGTAGAAACTCATGTAGAAGTCATGTGGTGCAACTACCATGCAGAAAAAAACTAAAACAGGAAGTGATGTCATTGAGATGGCACCTGCAGAGCCCCACATTCAGTCAAGGTCCTGAAATATAAGATACATTTACCTTTTTGTGATAAATCAAACAACATTTAGGTTGTCACTTTGTGCATCTACCCCAAAACGTAATATGTTCATGATATGTATAAAAAAGATGAAGATGCACTATATACACTAATGTGTTCAAAATATAAGAAAATTATTTTTCATTTTATTTCTTGGTTGCACCCATGTGGCATAAGTCATTAAAAGCAATAATTCACCCCAAAATGATGAATGATGTCAAAAAGACATTTTTCAAGATAGTCATGCAGGTTTGGAACCACATAACGGTGAGTAAATTATTAGAGAATTATATACAAAATATTTTGGAAGAATTATCTCTTAAATATACAGCATCACAAGTTTTGCAAAAACATATAAATCCAGTATGAATACAAAAAATACTAAAGGACTTTACCTTTTGTCATTGATCCTACTAATATGAAAAACTAAATACTAAACACGAATAAAGTGTTATAGGGGAAAAAAATGTACTTTACATTTAAAAATAAATCTTTGAAAAAAATATTAATTTAACTTCCCAAAATTACCTCCTATTCTCTCTCTTTCTGAGAAAAAGCACTTTGTCATTCACTTTTTCCGTGGTGGAAGTCGTGACCCAGTGAGTGGCCCATCTGAACACACAGACACACACACACACACACACACACACACACAGACACACACACAGACACACACACACACACACACACACACACACACACACAGTGATATGAGCTAGCTTTGAGGAAGCGCATGTTCCTCTCTACAGCTCACAGGCAGGATTCAGGGGTCCCACTGGTGTAATCATGCCCCGCGCCCTGCTCTGCCTCATAAAGACCTGCTGGGATGGGATGGATTGAATCGGATGCTCTGCGTGGTCGTGCGGTGAAATCTATGATCAGACACACTGGTCAAAGCCTCCCTTTAGATAAAGTGCATTTACCGCATACGAGGGGGTAAATTGCCCTCACAGATGCCCTGATGCTGTCTGTTGAGGGTAGACTGTTGGGTTTAAAAGGGCTTTGCTTCTGGAGGAACTTCCTGCAGCGCTTGCTTTGATTTGACTTGTGAATTGACATAATGGATGCAAACGAGCACTATTTCAATTCATATAAGCTAACAGCTTGCTGGAAAGAACACAGTGTTTCTCTGGCTTTGTGTAAAGTGTGTACAATCCTTGCATGCATTCCCTTTTATGACTAGATGTTGAATGTAATGTTTTGACTGTACTAAGGCATAAAAATACCATAATATGTTTGTAGAAATTTAAGAAATATTTATAACACAAAACCATAAAAAAAAGAAGCTGAACACAGAATGCCTGTTTTTGTTTTGGTCTGTGTGACTCCGCCCACTGCCAGTTTACCTTGTAGTATTTCGACACCCTGGGTTGCCAATTGGTGGAAAACAAAGCATATTGCAGTCATTGATGCCAGCAAACAAACTGAATCAGAGAGCGCAGATTCTACCTGACCTAAAAGGCCACAGCATCCATCTAAAAAATCTCTATGAGCAGAGGAATGTTAAAACACGGAAAAATCAACTCAACTTACAAGTAGCTGCCTTCAATTGTCAATTGCGCTCGCGTCCTCAATCTGGCAACTCTCTTCAATATTTAGAATTTGGACTGCAATGCCCAGTTCAACTATTAGTTTTCAATATTACATACTACGCATTTGTGTAATTTACGCACCCTCGGAGCTTAATGTGTGCCGGAACAAGCTGGATCTGGATCCGGATCACAATCCGATCGGGCACTTCATTTGGCAGATCCCTCTCCTCACGCACCAAGACGTTCGTGCTGACTTACAGCGTGCGTATTTCATGAAAAGGTTTTATTCCCACCGTAATAAACTGCATCTGTAATTGGTGGATACTGATTGGTGTGTGTGTGTGAGGGGAGGGGAAGCTTAATCGGAAATGTGGAACAATGGCGAATTCTCTCTTTTTTAAATATCTTGTTTGTTTGTTTACAAAAATACTAGCGTTTTACTTTTTATATGAACAAGTACTTACAGATAATTAAAACCTCAAAACTTGACATATTACACACAACCATGTTTACAGGTTAATTGGCTTCAGTTCTTAATACAACATATTTAAACATGTAGACAATATTTCTTACATTTAAACTCGTTTAATAAGAATTGTATATGTAAAAATGAAACATTTAATCGTCGTGAAAAGACGGCAACTTCCTGAAGTGGATGCAAAATATCCACGCTTGCCCGATCGGTCACCCCGCTTTGCTCCGGGACCTTGAAACTTACAAATAAAAAGTTGCATTTAAATGTCATTTATTAAAATTTTAAGCACCGCACACCCTGGACTTGTTCCAAACCTGTATGAATTGCATTCCTTTGCTTAACACAAAAGAAGATATTTTATATGTTTGCAATCGAACAGTTGCATTGAGTTCCATAGCCTTTTTTTTCCCTTACTATGGAAGTCAATGGCTACCTGCAACAATTTGTTTACCCACACTGTTCGTAATATCTTCTTTTGTGTTCAGAAGATATAGGTTTGCAATTGACAGGTTTGTAAATGACGGGGTGAACTATCTATTTAACACACTCAAGTACACGTTTAAAAAGTGCACTTTGTAATAATGCCAAATTAAAAGCTTTAAAGTACATTTCCGTCATCAGTTACTCACCCTTGTGGAACGTAGAAGATATTTTAAGAAGTGTGTATTGTCCATTCAGTGGAAGTTAATAATCACCAAATCTATTTGGTTATTAACATTCATCAAATGATCTTGTTTTGTGTTTATGTAGTTTAGTAAAGTGTGCCTCCATCAGAATCTCTTAAAATAGGTCAGAGAATATGTGTGTGCCATCGGAGCTGCTGCAGTAGATGCAGTTATGATTCACTCTCCCGCTGTTCAGATCAACATGTTTCCACGTTCCTCACGTATTTAAAGATCGTCTCCTTTCTGTTTCCTGCCAGATCAGTCATACACAGCTAAAGATACATCTCCTCATTCCTCTGATTTTCACACACAGAGTCTGGAGGAGGATAGATACACTGGCTGTGTACGTCAGTAAAATCCTGCTCTTCATGAGCACATGCCTCTGGAGTGGCACTTAATGATATATTAACACAACACCACAAAAAGAGTCAAATGCTTGTTCTGTATTACATTCTGGATTTCATTTAAAGTGCTTGACAAACTTTATTTAATGGAGTGAAACTAGATTTGTACAATATCTGAATGAATTGAGATCAGTGCTGGCCCAAACGTGATGGTGGAGTGTTGTAGGTATGATTTTGTGGTTGCTGAGGGCTTTTAAGTGTGTTTCTGAGTGGACTGGTTGTTTACAAGTTCAACTCAAATGAGCCCATCTTTAGCTCTATATGATGTTATGCTACAGTAAAAGCATTTATCATCTGAAGGTACAATATCAAAGTCAGATTACTCATACCACATTGGAGGTCATTCGTTTAGTCAGGTAATGTGGACCTGGTGTTAGTGGGTCACACTGCTGTTCCTAGGAGCTATTTACTTGTACAGCTACATTGAGCATACTAATACCAGCATTTACCAAAGACTATAGAATACCCAAGACATGTCACTGGTATATTTTTGAATGGGGAAAAATGCAACACTCAATATGGCCGCTCAAACGCAGGAAGTCCCGCCTTCTGAATGAAAGAGCCAATTGCTAATCGGCAAACTCAGCGCATTACTGCAGCTGCTGTAATAAGTCCCGGTTGCTATAGAAAGAGTCAGCGCTCTTGAGACGTGCGCCTAGGACTGCGCATGAGCACTGGCTGATCTAGCCTGAGAAATAACCTTTCTATAACGCTATTTGAGCAATAGAAACAACATTTATGATATAGATGTTGACCGATTTCTTTGGTGATTTCAAAATGAAATGCAATCGTAAGCTTAGTGAACAGTTTTGGAGAATTTGATGTTTCCCCATTCAAAGAGATAGGAGCTGCGCATGCCCGAGAGGCATTTCAAAGATGGCCGCCGAGTGACATGACTTGTCTTAAAGAGACTTTGCATATACTAATGGACTGGAAATAAAGCAGAACTGCATCTGGTATGCATATATAGTTGCGATGGCTGTTTTTATAAATGTGTGGCACCATTGATGATTTGCGCAGGTAATTTGGCCACAGTGTACTGCTTTCTCTCACTTTTAGAGCGATTATTTCTTCCACGGTCAACAGTCTTGCAGTCTGTTTCTACAGAATCACTAAAAAGTTAAAGAAATAATTAATCCAATAATGAAAATTAACTGAAAATGTACTCACGCTCAGGCCATCCAAGATGATGTGGAGGAGTTTGTTTCTTCACGGAAACAGATTTGGAGAAATGTGGCATTACGTCACTTGCTCACCAATGGATGCTCTGCAGTGAATGGGTGCCGTCAGAATGAGAGTCCAAACAGCTGATAAAAACATCACAATAATGTTAAACCATCGCTGGCCAAAATGAGGTCATAATCTATAATAATGCTCCCTTAATCTTAATAATACATTTGTTTATAACAAAAACGCAGCTTTTCGCTTTTCACATTCAACACTCACACACCACTAGTAACTACTTCCAATGATTAGCTTCATTGATTGCTGTTTGTAATGTCAGTTTTATGTTATTTTCATTGCAAGGTGCTCATTTTAGCTTAATTTTAATGAATCGGTTCCTGTGAATTAACCTATTGCAAAAAGAATCTTGTACTGTAGCTTGACAAACAGCCAAAGTGGTCTTCCAAAGGAGATAAGGAAACATTGGCGTTGTTGTACAAACAGTGCACACCAATATCCATTAGCACTCTGCTAAGCTAAAGGCATGATACTGTACGCACTAAAAATATAGCATTTAAATACTGGCTAAAATTGTGCATTTTTGTCAACTATTATGGTATTAAATGAAACCCAATTTTGACTACCTACGTTTTAAAACAGCCTGTAGAGTTGTGCACACCTATAGCCTGTAACCTAAAATAGCCATAAAATGAAGTCTAGGTAGGCAGTTTATTAGGGTTTGGAAGTGATAAATGAAAAACAGTATCATGAAAATGTTCCCAAAGCTCTTTGCTCCGTCTAAACACCCTGTCACGGGCTGTTTTACAGGATTGTGTAAACCACTTGTTGTGGAATAATGGACTTGCGTTTACAGTCCGTGTGGTCCGGCTGTTAATAACACACTCACTACGTCCATCTGTTCCCGCGGGTCAACACGAGCCAATACCGCAGCACATGATACGACGGTAAAGAGCTCTCCCGAGTGTTGCATTATGAAATGAAAATATTACGATCATTTGTTACACAGATTCTTTCAGGTTGGTTTTTGTCTGTATTCCATGTATAGCTATACTGCATTTCACACACAACAGAATGTTTGTGGTATTAAAAAAAAAGACATTAATACTTTGTATCCAGGAAGGACGTATTAAATTAATCAAAAGTGTTTATTCTTCAGCAAATATGCATATTAGAATGATTTCTGAAGGATCATGTGACACTAAAGACTGGAATAAATTCAGCTTTGATCACAGGAATAAATTACTTATTTAAAATATATTCACATAGATTTGTGATCGAATAAATGCATCTTTGGTGAGCAGAGGAATCTTATCAACCCAATCAACTTTGAATATAGTGTAGATGTTTATAATTCTTCTACAGTCTTCATAAATTCCCAAAGGCATGCCTATTATTGCAGTTTTCTGAGTTGCAAGATTTGAAATGATGTAATTAAAAGTGAGCACAGATTTGGAGCATGCCATGCTTTATACACTATAATGCATGCATGCATCTTACATCTGAAGCCCTACAGGTGTTTTACCTCTATGCATTCACATTGTCTGTGACCGTGACTTAAACCAGCGTCCTTTTAGTTTATTCTGACATGCTGAGACCACACAGTGAGTCTAATGTCAGATAAGGGTCTTCTGTGTCTGCACTATTGCAATCTTAGTGTTTAATATAGATGGCACATTTACTAGGTGGTGGTTTACATTACAGATTTACACTACCCAGTTATTTTTAGTTCTTCGATGGTATTTTAAGGTTGTTCTTAAAAGAAACGATTCAAGAGAAATGTGAGGTTTTAGCAGTGGTATGGGTCACGATTGAATTCAGACTTTAATAGGAAGGTTCGAGATGTTTTGAGCGGGGTGATGATTTCAGCTTACACATAATATGATATTTATAGCTACAGGAGTGTACATTTTGTCTCACATTTAAGCTAAAGGTCCTGTCTTCGTTGAGGTACATGCAGTGTCTGTTTGCATTTGTGAAATGTCAGGTTTTATGTCATCTCATGCCTTTACAGTAACGAAATCAGACTGCTAGTTAATGGTTAAGCTTACCTTTGCAATGTTTGTACCAGAAGCTTTGAAAGACAAGGTTTTGTGCAAATGTGGTGGTTTAATGAAGAACAATAGAAAATGTAATCAACAATTTAATAAAGATCGCAGAAAGTCTGGACCCATTTGCAGCATATTCTGCACAATAACCACCTAATTATACAGCAGGAGTAGCTTGACTGACATGTTAATCGTTCAATAATTGAATGTGTCATTTAGGGGAAGAGTTTATGCAAGATACAACACCTTTCAGAGCATTTCTTTCTTTCTTTCTTTTGTTTGTTTCGTATTATTACAATTTAAAATTGAAATTCCTGTGATCAAAGCTGAATTTTCAGCACCATTACTCTGTGTCACATGATCTTCAGTTTTCTATTTGAATGTAATTTATTCTGTGATATGCTGATTTGTTTCAAGAAACTGATTCATTATCAAGAAATCATTCTAATATGCGTATTTTTATGGAAACTGCTCAAGAATGTGATTTCAGGATTGTTTGATAAATAGAAAGTTTAAAAGACTTTGAAACATGTATTTTTATGGAAACTATAGGAAATGTGATTTCAGGATTGTTTGATAAATAGAAAGTTTAAAAGACTTTGAAACAAATGCTTTCGAAAATCTTTTGCAACAATGTAACAATATCAATTTAATGGATCCTTGCTGAATAAAATGATGTATTTCTTTTTTTTATACTCTTAATAAAAGACTAATAAAAAAGTGTGCGCTATTAGATTCGATCTTACTAGTTTAAGTGTTTTCCAACAGTCATCTCTTCCAGCTTCAAGGATAGTTTAAGGTCTATATGGCAGATTCATGTCTGCTACCAGCTGTTGTTTCTGTTCACTCTTCTGTACATCTGAGTCCACAATTCAATGCAATATAAAAAGCAGTCATGTAGCAATTCATTGAAAAATGCAGCTTGTTACTGGAAAAGCTGCATGTGTACTTGTTGTCACGCTACTAAATAATTCTAATCAAGTTAGAAGCTTTGCTACTTTTAGCCACTTCCCAACACTGTTGTGTGAATATGATTGTCAGTGTAGTGGCTGATGAAGCTGCATTCAGAAGGCAAGTCATGTGCATGTGCGGTCATATCTCTAGGCAGAGCTCTGTCTCCTGGAGAAGCGTTTGAGGGGTCTCTTACTTTCTCTGCATCTGATTGGCCACATCATCTGTGAGCCACACGCACATGCCGCCGTCTGCCCCTCCCACCCCTCAGATGAAGTAGCGTGCTGCAGAGGAGACAGTCAGACCGTCATCCTCACCGCATATCGATCTGAGAACTAATAAGACTCGTGGCTGCTACTGATGAGAGGCTTTGAACACAACACTATCGAACCTGTTTCTCCAAAACCGTCTCACAGCATCAGCTCTACTCGTCTACCATCCTCTTTCGGTGTTGTTAGAGGTGTTTGAGGGTGCTGGGGTGGTAAAAATGGGCAGAGAAGGGCAGGATGGCAGCGCCGCTCTCCCCGGCATGCGAATGCAGCGCTCACAGAGCCGGCTTAGCCTGTCTGCCTCCTTCGAGGCACTGGCTGCCTACTTCCCCTGCATGAACTCCTTTGACAAGACAGACGGAGGTAAGGACAAAGCCACATGCCAAGTGTGACAGGCGCTGCTATGTCCAGTTCTTTTGAAATCGTTTTGTTAGCACTGAATTTTGTTGTGGAATGATTTGTGACCAACTGAAAGCCAGAAGAGCTGTATATGATGTGTGATTTATTTTGGTTTCTCTGCTTTGATTAGATGTGTATAATTTGACAGATAGATAGATCTAGCTAACATGTAGGGAACGTTCCCACAACTTTCATTAACATTGTTTCCCGGGTATTTAAAGGTTAGGACAGAACATTCTTAAAATAATGTTTATAGGATGTTCTAACAACGTCATTATGGATGATTTACATTGTTGTAATGTTAAAAGAAAACGTTCTTATAACAACATCTTATTTGTACTTGATTGTTCTCATCATGTTAAAATAAAACTTTCTTACAGCACAGAGAAACTGTCAGGGTTCTGTCATAACTAGAGTAATGTTATTGTCAGGGTTCTGTCACTTCGGTCCTAGAGTACTGTACTCAAGTAAAAGTACTTCTAGAAATATTTACTCAAGTAAAAGTAATCGTCTGAATAGTTACTTGAGTAAGAGTAAAAAGTATCGGATAAAAAAACTACTTAAGTAGTTATGTTACTAGTTACTTTGGATCATATACTGTACATAGTCTATTTTTATTTATATATTGATTACATTTATGTAATGTGTGTGTGTGTGGGTGTATACACACACACACACACACACTGCCGTTCAAAAGATTTGTAATTAATTTTTTATGTAATGCAAATCAGAATTTTCATCAGCCTTTACGCCAGTCTTCCGTGTCATAATCCTTCAGAAATCATTCCAGTATGTTCATTTATTATCAATGCTGTTCTTTTTAGCTTTCTGTTCATCAAAGAATCCTGAACAAAATGTCACAGGTTCCAAAAAATATTAAGCAGCAAAACTGTTTCCAACACTGGTAATAAATCAGTATATTAGAATTATTTCTGAAGGATCATATGACTCTGAAAACTGGAGTAACAGCTGATGAAAATTCTGATTTGCATCACTGAATGAAATTATATTTTAAAACAAATTATTATAAATGTACATTTCTATAACCTCTGACACTGAAACCTCTGAAAACTCCTCACATGACTGCTACCGACATCTGAACATAATGAAACAAATGCACATTGACGGATCTTCTGTTCTGCAAAATGTAAACAACTGTAGCCTATATTTTTCATATTATAAACAATATGAATATTAATTGTCTAGAACAGGTTGCGCACCTCTGCACAAAGCTAACGTGGTTTGGCGGATGTTCATTTCATACTCTGTGACAGCTTTTTAATGTATAAATTATACATTGTATTTAATGTATAAGGTACATGTACAACAAACTAATGTCATAGGTATCGTGTTCTGTAATCGAATGTGGCCTATACCTGTGGAACGTAGACAGCACACGCGGTGTTCATCTAATAAAAGATCTTCATAAAGCTCTAGCAAACAAGCCTTTGCAGATTTGCTTTCAATTGACTGTAATTCCAAACCCACGTCGTCTTCGCTCTTGATGTTATCTGAGTGAGAACCGTCAGCGCGTGCGGCAGGAAACTGAACAAATCATTCAAACTGATTCACGAACCAATTAACTGGTTTTATCAAGCCTTTGAACAGAATCGACTCAAAAGAATGAATCATTTGCGAATGGGCATCGCTCATTGACCGGAGAAACGTAGACGGCGCGTTTGGAATAAACGGAAGTTTGAACTTGTATTGCATTAACCTTAACTGTCACCGTCCCGTATACGGGACGCCTAACTTTACTTCAATATATTACCATTAAATCTTAATCTAATCATGACAAACTATATATCGTTGGAAAGGTCCAAGACTCCTAAATAGATATTTTACCACTGTTTGTTGTAAAAAATTATGTAGGAGCAGTAATAGATTAATTTATGACAAGAGCGCACCTCAAAACATATACACCATAACGGGAGCTCTGATCTTTGACACAAAAATTCTATTCATTTCCTTTTTTTCCTATCACATGTTTTAGTAATCATTATATATAATTTGAAAGCTTATAATCTCAAAATTCATCCTGTGAAAACCGTTTTGAAATCGGACATTGCGTTACCATAGAAATGGTACTTTAAAATCTTTTAGCGGGCTCCTCCCCTTTAGTGGGAGGTGTCATATTCCAAATGTATTACGGTCTTATAGAATCACAACTTTTTATAATCTTGACAAAATACATATCATTGGAAAGGTCTGAGTCTCAAGATTCCATATTTGGTGGTCATTTTGTGATAAGAGTAATAGTGGGAGAGAAATTGATACATTTGTGACAGAAAAGTGCATAAAAAAATTCAATGGGGTTTGAATGGCACCCGGTGGCTGTTTGTGGTATAACGCCTAAACAAAATTGCATAGTAACCTCAATTTTTTATATATCAACTTCAAATTTGAAACACAACTTATTTAGATATATGGCTTTAATTTTATGCCAAATTTGGATTAAAACATATTTTGTAAAATATTTAATATAATATAAAATAATAATTGTACATTACATTTTATTTACAGTAAATTTAAACTTGCATAACTTTTTTTTACTTTCATTTTTTGAAATGATTTCACTTCTGCAATAATCTGCTGATTGTCTTCTTTAAAAAGAGACCAACCTTAGGTCTGTATTCAAAAGCATTCATGAATTATAACAATTTAACTTTAAATAGTGCACTTTCAAGTTTTTCAAAAAGGGGGGTGACAGTTAAGGGGTTAAGATAAAGTAACGAGAGGAGCGTTGCCCACAGTAACGAAGTAAAAGTAGTTACTCAAGTAAATGTAACTCGTTACTACCCACCTCTGCTTCGGTCTATAGATCCCTGGGCCCGGTTGCATAAAACACCTTAAGTGTAATTTTCCCTTAATATCGCCCTTACACTTTTTTAATAGTTTCAATTACACTTTTTCATTGCATCATATTGAATTTAATTGAAATCAGATCGTACTGCATCATAACTCTCATCGCATCGGTAGCTGCTTCATATGTATCTTGAATGTATCGTACCACTGGTTATGCATATCGCATCGGGCTCAGCTTTGGAGATGTTCGTCTTGTTTTGCACATGGACCGTGATTGGTTTTGCTGGCCATGTGTTGTTTTGTTTTGTGTGAGCACTTTTGTCTTGTTTCTATGTGCTTTCATGTCTATTGTCTTGACTCCGTGCTTAATCAGATAGTATTTTATCTATGGTACACTCAGGACTGTGCTGCTGCTCTGAGTGGCAGACTGACACCCTCTGATGGTCATAACACGTCTTTGTTTAAGCATCTCATTCAGCGGTTGTCAATGATGTGTTTTCAGATGTTAAAATACTTTCTCCAACCCAGTTTGATGAGCAGAGACAACAGTAAGAAACCATTTGTAGAGTGAACACTATTACTCTGTGGCACTTCAGAAGATTGCTGTTTGTTTGAACAGTTCGACATGTTAACCTCTGGCAACTATTCTGCCGCTAGTTTGGGGTGGGACTATATGTTTGCCCAAACAACGGCAGTGGGTGTGGAGTGGCAGTGGAATAGGCGATACCAGCTCTGAGACCAGAGTAGGTTGAGTCTGAGACAAGACAGAAAGTGGAAGAGGCTCTTACTGATTCTTATGGTATGAATGAAGCCATGGTTTTACGTCAGCGTCACGTGACCCTCCGCAGCACACAGTGTGCTCCGAACCAGAGATAGACGATTGCACCTTGTGTGAGAGACCTTGTGTGTGAGTTGGTACAGACCACAAAACATATCTGCAGTTTTGTAGTATTCAACACTGCACTTGAGTCCAAATGCTCCTGAGTCATGACAAGACCACGACCATGAAACTATGCTGTTGGATTCAGAATCAAGAAGGACTCAAGACACTGCTTGTAGAAGTGTCAAACATTTACTCATCTTCCCTTCCCTTGTTGTCATTTTCAGAGGAGGGTAAGAAGAAGAAGCCGGTGCGTCTGGCAATCCAGCGGAGCGTAGAGACTGGTTTAGCAGTCGAGATGAAGAGCAGGATGACACGGCAGCCCAGCCGAGAGACCACAGATGACGGTGAAAAGGCAAAACCTGGAAAGTAAGTACTGTACAATCTACTTCTGAATATGATGGTCCACGTATTCCTAAATCACATGATGCCATCACCACTATTACTGGTTTGGCAGGTTTTGTGTCAGTGATGATGTCTTGTCAGAGGCTATTAGCACCCGATTAACAGATGTTCTGTCCGTTATCTGTTCAAAGTCTGATCTTCCCTGGACTGAAGATCTCATCAGACAGCCAGTTCACCGAGTTTTTGGACGGTCTTGGCCCCGCCCAGCTGGCAGGGAGACAGACACTGGCCACGCCCCCAATGGGTTAGTATCATCGCTTACTGTTTTCTTTTGTTGTTCACATGAACAACTCTCTCTGGTGTTGTATAAGACACTGTAAAGCTCAAATTATATTTCAGTTTTGTCTCAAGTAGTTCCATTTCATCCATGAAACAAGACTATGGCTCCAACTGGTTTTAAGATACGTTTTCAGTTACTATTTACACCTGCTCTTAACATGACTTTTAAATGCATCTCCTGTTACCATTTGTGTTGGAATTTCATCTAGACCAGGGGTGTCCAAACCTACTGCTGGAGGGCCACTTTCCTGCAGTTTAGCTCCCAATAAACACACCTGACCCAGCTAATCAAGGCCTGCATCCGAAAACCTAGGCAGCTGACTTGTTTTTATCTGCTAAATGACTTTGCAGGCAGTGTTTGCGCACAAAGGCACCTCACAAAAGCCGCTTTTCCACCGAAATTCCCTCAAACTTTTTTCCCAGGAACTTATTTTTCCCCCAGACCTGTCTGCTTTTCCATCACAGCCTAAAGTACCGCGAAGAATAGGCTAATTGTCTGGTAACATAGGTCTGCGTGCATTTCTCAATACCACGTACGCAAATTTTGGACTTGCATCCTCGGTAGTTCGGACCTTGTGAGTTCGACTCGGGAGTGTGAACTCGCCGTGGATGGGACGACCCAAGTCCGGTAATTACGCAAAAAAGCTACGTACTTGATAACATCAGTCAACCTGGCAACTGCAATTTTCCTCACTGTATTTACAATAAGACGAAATATGATATCAAACACCACTGCCTGTTTTCGTTTTCATTTAAACATTAATAGCCGCAGAAATGTAGTTCGGGGAACGTACATACATTACAAAATGAAATATAAAACAATTGCCTATTTTCATTTTAACATATTGATTGATTAATAGAATAAAGACCAAAGATTACCTGTCAAATCTACACAAAATGAATTATATCTTATGTTTAACCACTAAAGAGACATCAGAGCCAGCGGCAAATGTCAGAAGGTCTAGCCGAGTTGAGGCTGCTCTTGTCCAGAAGCATGAGCACTGAGCGCCCGCTGATCACGTGGAGCACACGTCTACGAAATCGGTGAAGCACATTTTCAAATAGGTGCTGTCTTTATACTTTAAATAAACTGCATATTTGAGTTTTAAACAACTATATTCTCACCTGAAATACTTTTAAAACTACATTTCATGACACAATAACAGTAATATTTAGAAAATTATGTGAATAAATGGTGGATGAAAAACAATGCTGAGTGAACTCAACCAATCAGCGTGCTCAGCGCCCAAGTGCCACCCCCTAAAGTTCCCCCGTGCCACCCCCGTGAGCAGGGACTTTCTGAGGGGCAAATTTGTTCCCGGAACTTTAATTAGATCCTGCGTTGGAAACACACAGAGTACCGGCCCAAAAGTCCCTAGTTCCTTGGGAAAGTTGGTGGTGGAAACGGGGCTAAAACTGATTTAGGAAATGCTTCCGAGGCAGTGTAACGGTTTAATGATCTACAACAAAATAGAACGAGCTTTGGTGATATCTAAGCCAATATTCAGTTACTATAATACTGATTTCACGCTAGAAATAACATCAAAAGTACAAAAAGTTGGTCAGAAACATACATTTACGATACACGTATTCGTATTGACCTGTTCGGTACGAGGCTTTTGGTTTGGTACGCATTACAAACCGAACGATTAGATGGACTAATCCTATTACGCTTGGAAAATAAAGGAGCTTAAAGTGTGTGAAATGTAAGGTTCTCAGTGCTACTGCGCTCAACAAGGCAGCCTAAATGACGTAACAGGCAACGTGCTGTCTCTTATTGGCAAAGAAGATTAGGCATTTCCAATTAATATTGGCCGGTTATATTAGTATTTTTATTAGGCCTCTTATTATTAAGTTACTTTCATTATTAAATAAAAATTACAATTAATTTGCCCCGCAATAATTATCGCATAACAAAATATTAGGCTATTTACACCTCAATTAAAAGGTCTTTCAAAACAGGTCTATTAAAAACCTACAACGAATCATAGGCCTATAATTAAAATATTTATACTGCAGTCATCAATAAAAAATAATGAAATAAAAAGCTTTAGCCTATTTCAAGCACAGACTTAAAAAAAAAACTTTTTAACCAAAAATACGTTTCTTCTCATTTTTTTTCACTATGTACCGGAAGAGAAATATTAAAGGAATAAATTAAAACAGTTAGCTATATACCGTTATAAGCATAATATGTGGCATTAGATGCCTGAAAACTCTGTCATTCGATTTTTACTAACACTTTCTGCATTGACTGAGATTGACGTTCAGATTAATGTCACGTTAAGGCATAACTCTTGCGCAAAGTTTGCACGTTGCTTGTGTGATATCCATTGGCTCGCCTTCATGGTTTAAAACAGAAACAAACATTGAGACGTAACCAATTACCCCTCCCCCGTTTCAAAAAATGTACCGAACCGTGACACCACTGTGTCGTATCGAACCCGAACCGTGAATTTTGTGAACCGTTACACCCCTAATTTACACCCAAACTGACCAACAAACGCAACTTTCAGACGCCATCTTTATTTTTTTGCTTGGCCATCTCGGAATGGAATGCACAGGATTGTGGGATATCAAAGGGATATCTATGCTGCCTTCAAAAATTGACCAGATGAAGGTATCTCAGGTGGCAGGAAGTGAAGCTAACATTGGATTCGAACGTGCCTTGATGACTTCCTGCATTGAAATGAACTCCGTTGATGGCACAATTTTCAGATGCAGTCAAGGTCTCACTAAGCATACTAGAAACTTCCAGGCAGGTGTGTTGAGGCAAGCTGGAGTGAATCTCTACAGGATGATGGCCTTCCAGGAGCAGGATTGGACACTCCTGCTCTGGACCCTTATTTCATCACACTCTACATCGCTTTCGCAGGAGCGCCGAATTTTGTGCACGAATACTTAGAATGAATGAAGCTATTTTCCTGCTTATGGACAAGCAGAAAAAGAAGCGAATGGATGTTAAAACCTATTTTGTTTGCAACCTATGTGTTCTGGCACAACACATCAAAGTATGAATCTATTGTTTTGGTGCATTTTCTCAAAACACGTCCCATAATGCTCACATGCTAGATCAGTTTGCGGCTACCTAAAGTGGTGGAAAGTTCTCAAATGTTTTAGACTTCAGGTACTTAGTGTCATCCACTCGTGATCACATCGATAAAAATGCATCTGTAAATGCAGGTGTAAACAGTGCCGGTGAATTAACAGTGTTGCCACCTTGTGGACAAAGTAATGTGCAAAAAAACAAAGCACATGCGCAAGGTAAAATTAGTATGAACGATCGCATTTACATAACTCGCACTGTGCGCATAGACTAGTATAAGTGTAAAAAACAATGTATACTTTGGGCTTAACACATGAATCTATACCAAAAAGTACTGTATTTGTCCATAGCACTGTAATACCTTTAATCAAATGCTTTCTATGAGGTGACCTTTTGTCTGCTCTAAGAGTTTGTATGTGGCCTTTCTCCGCAGGTGACATCCAGATCGGTATGGTACACCGGAAGGAGAGGCTGGATGTGGAAGTTATTCGGGCTCGAGGCCTGGTGGGCAAACCAGGGAACAAACAGACTCCAGGTGTGTCTCATCATGACACAATGCGCATTCTTTCTGTTCCTGGACTATTTTGTGAGGTTCCTATGTTAATCCTTGTGGTCTATTATTTGCAGCACCTTACGTAAAAGTATATCTGCTGGACAACGGGAAGTGCATCAACAAAAAGAAAACACGGACAGCGAGAAAAACACTGGATCCTCTTTATCAACAGCAGCTTCAGTTTGAGGAGAATCCAGAGGGGAAGGTTTTACAGGTAACACCACGACCGCGTCCTATTTGCACACTTTAATAAGTATGAACAATATAGTAAAGTGAGTACTTTTCATGTAAGGCTTAATTGTGATGAAAATCCTATTTCTTTTGATTTGTGGTTGAAATTTGACTTGCATATGTTTTTTACTACATCCGTTATTTTAGCATTATTTACTTTTATAGTATGTATTAATATTTTGGCATTTGTTTTTTAAATATTCAGTTTTATTGACATTTTTTTGTTGTAGGTTTAGTAATTGTGTCATGTGCTTTTGTAATATATATATATATACTTCATCTTATTTCTTTTTTGTAGGTTTTAATTTTAGTCAACGATAACAACACTGCACCACATCTCCTGAAACCCTTTGAGCTATCGTGTCTTTCTTTACAGATCATTGTTTGGGGGGATTATGGACGCATGGACCACAAATCCTTCATGGGAGCCGCCCAGATCCTGTTAGACGATTTAGCGCTGGCCAACATGGTGATTGGCTGGTACAAGCTCTTCCCTCCCACCTCATTAGTGGACCCAACCTTGGCACCTTTAAGTAGTAAACCTCCAGATTCAGGCCTGGGCAATGTTCGGTCGTAGTGGCACGAGGAGGTGAGCGGTAGAGAGTGGCGTGAGTAGCACCAGCTACAGACAGAGAGGAGACGGTCTCTACGGGTCCTGGTTACACTGCATGCTTGATGTTGTGTCCTCTGAGCCCGTGTGACACGAGGCTAAGAAAAGGCCTGCGTCCTTCTGCCAAAAAAAATCATGAAAAGAAAATGTATGCTGCTGTCACACGCAGGGAAAGAACGCCACAGAAAATCTCTCCGTTCAGCTGAAGAGATGCAGCCAGGGATTCGGCGGAGTCCGACTCTTAACCGTAGGACGTTAAGAGTGCTGATTTCCATCGGAAAAGGAAGACGCCGTTTTACTCTGGCTGCTTCCTCTCTGTTGTATTCAAAGAGATGTCAGTGTTTCTTACCTACAGTAGAACTTGAAGCATTGTAGCCATTACTGTAAGCCAAGCTGTCAAAAGAAGATCCGTAAAGAGAGAAGCGCTTGGCTAAGATGGGAAGGGAAAGGGTAACCTCAGAGACATGACGTTCTCATGGGAATGACCCTACATCAAGCCGGATCTCCACGGGATTGATCTTCAACGTTCAGCGATGAGGAAATGGATATGGCCAGAGTTCCTGTTTGATTCAGGAAACAACAGAATTCTGGGGGGGGGGGGTAAAAAAAGAAATTAATTAAATAATCAACCTTTTTTGTGCTCCGGTATGATGTTCTCTTTGTTGATGTACTTTATGAGATTATTATTTTTTCTTTTTTTTTGCATGGATGCAGAGTTGTATAAAAAAATTGAAAGTTTATTTTCCTCAAGACTTGCAAAAAAAATAAAAAATAAAAAGAGAGGAAGAAACTTATTTAAGGATGACCAGATCAGCCATTTTCAACAATTTGTATTATTTTTAATATGAAATTCTCTAGTGCATGATTTTCAAAGAGACTGAATGCAAAATGATAACGATGTGATTGTCATCCTTTAGAATATTCTTCTGTATTTTTACAGATCTCAGTTACAGGTGTGGCCTGGTGAGACTTTGTATCTCATATTATTAATAGAAAAAAACAAGGGATTGTCAAGGAAAACAATAAATGTACAATATTGAATACGAACATGAGAATTGTACATTTCTCCCTTCAAATGCAGCCATAATTCTGTGTTCATGTGGAGACGGAGCTGTAGATTATGGGTCTGTCATGATCCCACTGTTCGGTTACAATAGAATGGCTCATTCATTCAAAGCAAGCATGTTGAAAAGGGTCTGCAACATGGATTGAGCACACCGTCTGAGTAATACAGCATGTTTTGATAGAGACATCTGGGAATTTTTCGCAGTTTTGTGTACAGTGCATGTGGACCAGAGGCTCGGCCGTCCCCCTGACCTAGTGTCATCCATGGATTCAGATCAGGGTCATGGTTTTGTGGCTGACGGTTCAGACATTCAACGCAACATTCCACCTCTTGGCCCTCATCTTTTCTTGAAATTTTGAAAAGGAAAAAAAGGAACAGAAAATCAAACAGACAAAAGAAATAAATAAAAAACACGAGGGCAAAAGTTAAGAAAATTTATATTTATTCAAGTTTGACTTGGAAAAAAAAGTTGCAAGTATATTTTATTTTATTATTGTTCTAAAAAAAATGTTCTAAAGACAGATCCCATTGGATGGTGCTGTACGAAGTCTCTGAACTCGGAGAAGACTGGACAATGTTCATTCTCGTTGTGTTGTTCAATGCAACAGACACAGGTTGTCGAATGAGGAGCGAGTCACAGATTGTTGAGATGGGAAAATTGCCACACAATATGAATTTTTAATTGTTTCTTGTTTTGAGAGAATAAAATTCCTTTACTAATCCTTGTGTTTGTCTGCAATCATTCACCAAACCTTCTCACAGGCATGACATGCTAAAAAAAAACATTTACTTTCATGGCCACTTAACATACTGCAGAGCATCTAGATGCCAATTGTCATGAATCTGGTTGCCACTCACTCAAACTGCACATCACCCATGGACTACATCTCCCATCATGCACTGCACTCACACATTCCCGTCCACCATTACACCAATCACACAGCTGTGCATGATGGGAGATGTAGTCCATGGGTGATGTGCAGTTTGAGTGAGTGGCAACCAGATTCATGACACCAATACTAAACCATACTAAATACTTCAGTAAAAATAGGTACAAATAATCAAATCAAATGTAGTTTCAGAAGTAATTCAAAAGGTTAAATATAAAACATTAAGCCACACACAATGGGAGAATTCTTTACTGTTCACCTAAATAAGACAAAATCTGCTAAGGGGTAATTAAGTGTAACAAGTCATGATAACATTTTAGCAAACACTGATTGCCTTGATATTTTAAACAACTGAGAAGACTACAAGTGATATACATTATAAAAATCACCTGTCTATTTCAGCGAATGAAGAACAAATTCATACTCGGGCATATTAAGTATAACAGTAATTGGGTACGTTACGGTCTCTGACAGATGGCATGTTGAAGCCACTCATGCCGTCATTTTCTTATTGGAAAGCAATGTAGTCAAAATATCTGGTAGTGTGGGTTTTCCAGAAAAGGTGTTCCTGTGGCTCAGTGGTTAGAGCATTGTGTTAGCAGCGCAAAAGGTTGTGGGTTCGATTCCCAGGGAACACACATACTGATAAAAATGTATATCCTGAATGCACTGTAAGTCGCTTATTTACATATGTTAATGTAAATGTGTGCACTCCCTGGACCTCTGCAGGTTTCTTGTAAATAAAACCCTATATTGTGCCAGTTATGTTGACACAAAATGTTACATTCAGCAATCGCAAATTCTCAGATTTAAAGCCACAGCTAGAAGCAAAGAATGTATCTTAAAAAATAGAACTAAAACATTGTTGCTTGCATTCATATTAAACAGAACTTAAATACCGACTGGTTCTTAAGACATTATTGGTTGTTCAGTATTTTTGTAAAAAAAGAATAAAATATCTGAGGTTAAGAACATTTGACTTTAATTTACTTAAATATTACTTTTTATGTGTTTACCAACATCAATGAAGCAATATGAATTTTAAAAGTCATTACTGTTATTGGGTGTACTAGAATAGGTTAACATGCTTTAATGTTGGGGAACTGGATTATTTAACCAAAACTATTTACAGGCCATTTTTACACATTTTGGGGGGATTTATGATTATATTATTCACAGGTTAATTCACAAGAGCATGTTTAAACTTAAGGGTTTATACTTTCATTCATTTGATTGTAATTTATTCATATACTAGTTTAGTTGGCCTTTGTTTCATGTCTTTCAATGATTGCTTTGTCATTCATTCACAATCTGATGAATTTGCTAAACTGACACAGACTGAAACGGATTAATATAGCTTTGTTCAGAAATACATTCACATAACATAAAACAAGCGGGGCGGTCTCATATCTGCCCAAATCATATTCAGTTAGGGCATGCTGCATTTCCATTTTCACCACATATTTACATTGGAGAAATTTGAGTCACAAATGCTCAGAACATACCCCGCACACTGCATCAAATTGGTCTGCATGGCTGTCGTCCCAGAAGGAAGCCTCTTCTAAAGATGATGCACAAGAAAGCCTGCAAACAGTTTGCTGAAGACAAGCAGACTAAGGACATGGATTACTGGAACCAATGTCCTGTGGTCTGATGAGACCAAGATAAACTTGGTTCAGATGGTGTCAAGCGTGTGTGGCGGCAACCAGGTGAGGAGTACAAAGACAAGTGTGTCTTGCCTACAGTCAAGCATGGTGGTGGGAGTGTCATGGTCTGGGGCTGCATGAGTGCTGCCGGTGTCCTGACATTTTATCCTACCCGTCAGATTTTCCTACCTCGGCTTACTGCGCAGGCACACATTAATGTTGCATCCTTTTTCTCACGCTGAACAACAATATTTAATGCATGCATTATTGTAAGGGGTAGGTTTGGGGTTGGGGTATGTGTAGACGTTAATAAAACACAATCTAATAGGTAGAAAAAATAGTTATTGTTGGTTTCTGGTAGCTGTATCCCTTCTATCCACAACAGTGAATATAACATGTAATTACTGTATGTACATTACTATAAGGGTAGGTTTAGGGTTGTAGTAGGTGTACACATTAATAAAACATAATTTGACAGGTAGCATTTTTCATTGTCGAATTGTACTACCCACTGTTTTAATAAGAGGTAGCAAAATCTGACAGGGTAGGACAAACCGACAGAACACCGGCACTGGGGAGCTACAGTTCATTGAGGGAACCATGAATCCAACATGTACTGTGACATACTGAAGCAGAGCATGATCCCCTCCCTTCGGAGACTGGGCCACAGGGCAGTATTCCAACATGATAACGACCACTGCCTTGCTAAAGAAGCTGAGGGTAAAGGTGATGGACTGGCCAAGCATGTCTCCAGACCTAAACCCTATTGAGCATCTGTGGGGCATCCTCAAACTGAAGGTGGAGGAGCGCAAGGTCTCTAACATCCACCAGCTCTGTGATGTCGTCATGGAGGAGTGGAAGAGGACTCCAGTGGAAACCTGTAAAGCTCTGGTGAACTCCATGCCCAAGAGGGTTAAGGCAGTGCTGGAAAATAATGGTGGCCACACAAAATATTGACACTTTGGGCCCAATTTGGACATTTTCACTTAGGGGTGTATTCACTTTTGTGGCCAGCGGTTTAGACATTAATGGCTGTGTTGAGTTATTTTGAGGGGACAGCAAATTTACACTGTTATACAAGCTGTACACTCACTACTTTACATTGTAGCAAAGTGTAATTTCTTCAGTGTTGTCACATGAAAAGATATAATAAAATATTTACAAAAATGTGAGAGGTGTACTCACTTCTGTGAGATACTGTATGTTTCAGGTGTACTAATCACATGTCATAGAATACAGTTGCTAATACAACTTTTTATAATGTGTGTGTTTGTTTGTTTGTTTGTTTTTTATTGTGTGTAAATGACAAACATTTTTGATGTACAGAGCTCATGGAAACATGTAATTTACCATCAGTGCACCTCCTGGATGGGACCATGTCCTGGTCCACCTCACCCTGCTCCACCCGCTCATCCTGAGCATTGGCGCAGATGTAGCGTAGATGTATCCTTCGCTGCCTTCGATATCCCACAATCCTGTGTATTCCATTCCGTGACGGTTGAGCTAAAAAATAAAGATGGAGTCTGAAAGTTACGTTTTGTGGTTAGTTTGTGTGTAAATGTATATTACTGATTAATTCTTTGCACCTTTGATGTTATTTCTAGCGAGAAATTAGTATTATAGTAATTAAATATTTGATTAGTTATCACCAAAACTCATTCTATTTTGTTGTAGATCATAAACCGTTACGCTGCCTCAGAAGCCTGTCCGAAATTGGTTTCATGAGGTGCCTTCGTGCAAAAACGCCACCTACAAAGTCATTGCCTCGTTAATCAGCGAGGCAGAAAGTCAGCTGCCTTGCAGCCCAACTCTGTTTTTGCCTCTTTTTCTTGCTTTTCTCTCCCTTTCTCTCTTTCCCGCCTCCCTCACCGTCAGGACGAGGATGGAGCTCTGCCGTGTGGTTGGTGGGTGTCCTCGCCTCCGCTTTATTTTGACGGGATACTCGCTGTCCCATAAGAAACAAGCGAATAAAACGCCATCACCACAGTCTTGTGGACTTCAGGAAGAGACAGCAGCGGCCCTACACTCCTCTTATGATCAGTGGGACCCCTGTGGAGAGGGTGAGTAGCTTCAAGTACCTCGGTGTAAACATCTCCGAGGACCTGACTTGGACTGCACACATTCAAACACAGGTTAAGAAAGCCAGGCAAAGACTGTACCATCTGCGACAGCTGAGGAAATTCAGGGTCTCACCAGCTATCCTGAAAACTTTCTATTCAGGGGCCATAGAAAGTGTACTGACTCAGTGCATCTCAGTGTGGTATAGTAACGCCACAAACCAGGACTGCAAAGCTCTACAGAGAGTCGTGCGCTTAGCTGAGCGCATCTCAGGGTCTGCTCTCCCCTCTCTGCAGGACATCTACCTCAAACGCTGCAAAAGCAGAGCTGCTAAAATCATCAAGGACTCAAATCACCCCGGTAACCATTTTCTTTTACTACCACCTGGCTAGTGCTTCCGCAGCATGATGGCAAAAACTGAGAGACTGAGGAGGAGCTTCTTCCCTCAGGCCATCAGGCTCCTAAACTCAAACTCATAACATCAACACGACCCCATTTAATAATCAGTCAAATATTCATTATTCTCCACCATCCGTATTGCTGCTATGTGCATACCCTGTGCAACCTGTTTGCACATTCTTCTTGCACATACCTGCTTATATTATTATTTATTTAGTCTACAGTATACTGTCCTGAACATTTTATTTTATTGCACATTTTATCTTATATTTAATTATTTTTCTATTCTTATTTTTTACTTAATTTTTCTTTCATACCTATATTTATGTATATTCTCTTGTGTTACATATAATTGCACTGTCCATGGAGCGGACCTGACTTACATTTCACTGCTGGTTATATCCTGTATAATTGTGTATGTGACGAATAAATCTCGAATCTCTGAACCAACTGTAAACACTGGGTAAACAACGTTAACAACACCGAACTCCTTAAGCCCCATTCACACTACAAGCGACAATCAGCGACAAAGCGACACGATCCCATTCATATAAATGGAGAGCTGGCGATTTCCAGTGACACGAGCGACAGCGAGCGATAGACACCATTGGCGAATGGATGGGAAGTGTCCAGCGACGCGACAAAGTTCAGAATCCTTCAAATTTTTGCAAATGAAGAGCAACTTTCGGGAGCGACAGCCAATAGAAAAAAAGACGGTTGAGCTCACGTGATCGTTCTCCTCTCAGCCATAGATAAGCATACTCAATGGAAAAAAGGACGGCTCTGTTTCTCATTCATTTTTGTTTGTATGTACGGACTTAATTCATATTTATATTGCATTTAGTATTTTGCCAAAATGTTTGTATGTAGCGGCAATAAACCTAATTTGCTCTCAAGGCAACCAGTAGCGAGAACGCCCACTAGCGACCTCATCACCAGCCCCTGGCGACATAGTGTGAATGCAGTGTAGTGTGAATGCAGTCCATCTTTGTCGCTGAGTGTCGCTTGTAGTGTGAACGGGGTTTTACTGGCCACAAAAGGAGCAGGTGGGTTTCGCGCTTTATATAGAGCTACGTGACATTGACTCATACAGATCTAAGAGCAAGAGATTCTCACAAACATTAAAACAATGTCTGATGATGAATAATGTGAAAAAAGGGTGTTAAAACAGTCAAAATAGCATCTTAGGAGCATCTTTAAAAAGCTGGTCAGCAGAAGGAAGCATGAAGTGCTCCAAAATGTCTTGGTAAACGGGTGCAGTGACGTTGGTTTTCAAAAAACACAATGGACCAACACCAGCAGATGACATTGCACCCCAAATCATCACAGACTGTGGAAACTTAACACTGGACTTCAAGCAACTTGGGCTATGAGCTTCTCCACCTTCCTCCAGACTCTAGGACCTTGGTTTCCAAATGAAATACAAAACTTGCTCTCATCTGAAAAGAGGACTTTGGACCACTGGGCAACAGTCCAGTTCTTCTTCTCCTTAGCCCAGGTAAGACGCCTCTGATGACAACTGTAGCAAATTCCTTGACACATCTGTGTGTGGTGCTCTTGATGCCTTGACCCCAGCCTCAGTCCATTCCTTGTGAAGTTCACCCAAATTCTTGAATCGATTTTGCTTGACAATCCTCATAAGGCTGCGGTTCTCTCGGTTGGTTGTGCATCTTCCCACACTTTTCCTTCCACTCAACTTTCTGTTAACATGCTTGGATACAGCACTCTGTGAACAGCTTCTTTGGCAATGAATGTTTGTGGCTTACCCTCCTTGTGAAGGGTGTCAATGATTGTCTTCTGGACAACTGTCAGATCAGCAGTCTTCCCCATGATTGTGTAGCCTAGTGAACCAAACTGAGAGACCATTTTGAAGGCTCAGGAAACCTTTGCAGGTGTTTTGAGTTGATTAGCTGATTGGCATGTCACCATATTCTAATTTGTTGAGATAGTGAATTGGTGGTTTTTTGTTAAATGTGAGCCAAAATCATCAGAATTAAAATACTTAAACTACTTCAGTCTGTGTGCATTGAATTTATTTAATACACGAGTTTCACAATTTGAGTTGAATTACTGAAATAAATGAACTTTTCTACGACATTCTAATTTATTGAGATGCACCTGTACATTCACAATCACTTAAGAGAAAGAAACTTACAAACTTACAGTGCTTCCAGAACAAAGAAGAACACCTTGTGTCACTTAATGTGGGATCATTTAAGGCTGTTATGATTGTATTTCTTAAATCACTTAATCGACACACAAAACTATACATATAATTCCTTAAAACGGCATGCAAAGTAGGAAACATCACTAGATACAAGCAATTGGCCTGCACTCATCCACCTTGGGAACTTAAGCAGGATTCTTAATGCATCATTAAATGCCACCTGAAGCTTTTTCACTTTAGCTTTATTATAATAAGTGTGACGTATAAGATGAAGTACAGTAAGCACTAAAAAGTGCTATTTTGACATCAGCAGTGCACATATAAAATTGACGAGTTGGATATTTGACCAGTTTTATCTTTAATTACTGGCACTAATAAAACTGTCAACATAGATTGAAGTAACACACTATGTATCAAAAACCCTGTGAAACACAAAGCAAGTAACACTAAGAAAATGTTGGCTAGCATACTTCAGATGCTCTGAGTATTAACTCAGGGCCGCATGCTTTATTTACTGCCAATTTCTCACACCAATATCACTCGGTACATGACCTACTTCAAATTCCTGGCTCCATTAAAATATCCCTATAATATTCTCTCCACAATTTGACAAAATTCTCAGCCCCGAAAAACCCCTTCAATACTAGCTGCGGTACTTTACTATTATTAATAACCTTAACTTCTTTCAAAATATCACGAACATCACTTTTCTAAAATTCCTGAGCCATCGTGTTTGATCTTATGGTTGCTCCATTTCTTTTAATAAACCATACAGAATATTTAAATCTGGAATTGGCCAATTTCTTTTTCTCAAATTCTGGGCCATACCTTGCTTTCCTTGTTAAAACCCAATTTTCAAAAGCATCTTTAGCCTCCAAATGCAATTCAGATACATATTCATTCCATCCAGCCCTAAAAAATCTGTAATATCTGTAATCTGTAACCTATTACTTTTCCAAAGTAACCTTCCCAACACTGACAATATATTACTATATGCTATTATAATTATTGCTGTGTTAAATTAGGCTGCAATAATAACATAATAAGTAATAATGCTCACACGACCCTAATTATGGGTAAGCAATAAGATAAATAATATTTTGTGTAAAAAAAATGAAGTATGATAATCCATATGCCTACACCTGCTGTGTTGACCGATGCTATGTTAGACCATTTAAAAATGTTAAATACACAAATAAAATTGCATCTGCCTATGGAAAAAAAATGAAGAATTTTATTAACCATATTATTTCTGCGCAGATTATTTTTTCTTCGTTTTTAAATACACTGAAAAGTCATGCTCACGATGTGTCAAGATGATACATTTATGTCAAGATCAGAAGAAAACAAGAAAGAAAAAAAATAATTCACTGCCTCTTTAAGACCAACGTGTTTAAAAGAAACCACTCGTGGGATTTTGGTCAATCAAGTGAGAGTTGCACTGATATAGAAATTGTGATATGTTGATTTATTTGAAAGTCATGTCCAATAATTATCAGGCCATTGTTATGAAGTTATAAAAAAATGTTATGTCTGTTTTAAAAGCTCCAGTCTGGTCTTGTGTTTCTCCGTCCATCAATTCTAGATGCTACTACTTCAGTCCATCTCTAGCAGCCGTTGATGTCAGTGATGACGGGTAAATTATGCTCTACTCTCTCATGTTACATGTTTTCATCACTGAAAGGTCTATTCATAACCGAGAGGTCGTGACCCTGTAAATGTGTTGCAGGTCAATATCATGTTCAAAACGGAGTGCTAAATCCAGTTTGAGTCAAAACCAGACACTTCAGCAAATCAAGCTCACAAAGCTGAAGAGCAAACAGAATATTTGGACTTTTGTGGAAACCTGTGGGGCTGTTGTATGCGTCCAAATGATTCATGACGATATTCAAATTATAATTAGACGTTACAAATTAAACTCGAACAACAACTTGAATAAAATGCATGTTTTTATTATTTTTCACACAACACGTGTTTATCATAGCATTGAGCTCCTGATGCTGTTTAGTTAGATTTCACGCTGTTTGTTTTCATTGTTCTTTTAGTTTAGTTTTGTTCAGTGTTTTATAGTTTTTCAGTCATTTAGTTTTTATGCTAGTGTTAGTAAACTGAGATGTTTTAATGCTTAATGCTGTAAAATATATTTAAACCTTAGATTGCTTGTCACGACTTCTCATGTTTTCCTCCATTAATTAATAATATCTGTAATATGTCTGTGTATTTTATGCATTTGTAGGACTTGTTTTGGGTGTTTTATGGAGGGCTTGGCTTCTGTAGCTAATCACACGACTTTTGCAGTTCGGTACAAGCTGTGAAAATTTGAAATGAAAGATTCATAAAGGTTTTGGGGTTTCTTGAAGTACAATCGCCCATTACTTGCTTTAAGCGGTTTTACTCACCCTCGTGTTGTTCCATATATACCCATATGTATTTGTTTGAATTGAATCTACTGTAAATTGTAAGCTGTTGAATATGCAATTCCAAAATGTGGGCATTTTGGTAAAAACTATAATTACAAATCTCATGCATCTTCCCCACTCCTGCAGCTTTGAAATATATAAAACGAGCTTTAACAAATTCGATGGCTGTGAGATAAAAAGAAGTACAATGTCATCTCATTACATACATCTTTAAAAACAAACAAATGCGGTATAATAAATGTTTTTTTTACTTAGTTGGATTACAGTATCAGTCATTTTTATATTTTAGATAGTATATTATAATAGTACAGAGACAGTGTGTCAAACCCTGAACCTGGAGGGTCACCGTTTAACTGCAGCATTAAACACACCTCATCCAGCTAAAAAATCATAAAAAATCATTATAAAACATGTTGTTTACTTGCAGGTCAATTCATTTTTTATGTTTTACTAGTCTTAATTGTTAGTGCTGGCTCATAATAATTTATGAAAATGCCTAGGGCTGCAAATAATGATTATATTGATAATCTATCAATCATTTGGCCATTTTAATTTTATGGGGAAAACAAATATTAGTCTACATCTCCAAACTTTAAGCTATGGAAACTACAGTGAATGTATCTATATGTATGCACAATATCTCTTGTCTCATAGCAATGAAGTGGCTATGGATATGTTTGTGTAAAGTGCAAAATATTTTATGGTAAATGGTATTTCCAAAAGAAATGTCCACTGTGTGGCGCTACACAAGCACTACAAATTGTTTAAGGCATCAGAAAGGGCTGTTTTCATAATAGTATTATTTTTCTTTTTATCCAGATGTTGATACAGTTAGGGGATTTTGATATAAATACATGTTTATCACCTCAATTATATTGGAGAAAATTAAACTGGCTTTGGCTCCACTCAGTGGAGAAAGCATATATCTTTCTTTTCTGCAGTCCACAAACTAAAACCCAATGACCACTCTTGCCCACTTTAAGACAAAAAAACAAGCGCAACACAACTGGGATGAACACTTTTATTCTCTTAGTGCAGTACACTTTTATTTTTATCTTATATATATATCTTTTGCATGTTTGTGTATGCGTGTGTATAATTACGTAGATATATATATTAACACCGCATCATGAAATGGGGAAAAATAAGCACAAGACAGCTGGACATGCTTTTCAAGTAAACACTATCGAAATTAAAACCAATAATAAATACACACACTCACACAAGAATTCTCAGTACCAAAACAGTAAGGTTACCAAAAGGTTAACGGTAACAAAAAATAAATACAACAAACAAAAGAGGCTGTTATACAATGCAATATCCTTTAAAAAATAGTAGCTCCCTCGGATTATAATTTGTTATAAATAAATGTCCCATAATCGCAGGTAATGCACCAAGTACCACTGCAGCAGGGACACAAACGCACACCAAAATGAACAAACGTACCAAATTTTATCACACTTTTTGCAAGCAGAATCATTTTTACCCAAAATTAAAATTCTGTAATTTACTCTGCTGTTCCAAACCTGTATGACTTTATCATAAGAAATATTAAATTAGGAGCACATAAACTTTGAGCTACTTTGCAGAATGCCCAAGCTGCTCTTTTCCACACAGTGAAACTACATGGGTACAACAAAACAATTAACAAAAGGAACCCCTGAAATAAACCCATATGACTTCTGCACGACTATTGTTAATCATCAAAAACATCTGATGCCAAATCTAACACGACAAACCTTAATTTGCCATATGTGCACGAAGGATTTGAAAACTACTAAGGTGAAATTTTTAAAACAAATTGAAATCCTCTAAACAAAGCTCATATAACAGAATCAAGAGTCATCTGGATCACATAACACCTTTGCGGAGCTTTATCATTTTTGTCCCGTTCACTTTCACTGTACAGCAAAGTGCTGCAAGGACACCTTTCACAATAACTGTACAAAAGAAACCATGTCTGGAACAGCATGAGGGCGAGTAGACGTTTCATTTTTGGGTCAACAATTCCTTTAATAAAACAGGAGTCTGACATCAAAAGTACAAATAAATTAAAGATTCGGTAACAAATCTCTCAGAGCGCTTGTATGTGTTCAGTCTTTTGTTGTCCCACACTGTCCAGGATAGATGCGTCTGTTTGTGCTGCTTTCCCATTCGGAGAACTGCAGAGCGGCTCACTCTCGACTCTACGTGAGCTTAACTTAACTCTTCAGAAAAATAGACTTTGACCTGGTAAACATCTCAACGAATACTAATATTGCACAGTGGAAGGGACAGTGGGATTGAAGAGCTCTCGTACTCTGTATCATTTTTACAGACTGCTCTTTAAAAGCAGCTGATTTCTGAAGCTCTTCGTATTGTCTGAAGACATTCAAACCTCCGCTCCACTAGGGGGCGATAACAAATGGCAAGCTGTGAGCAGGGGCATTTTAGAGTCATATGGGTAATGTACCGAGTCAGGGAGTTCCTCTGAGTCTTAACAGAGCAGCAGTGACTCATCATCACTAGTTTCTGTTTTTGCCGTCGCCTCCAGACAAACGTCTGGGATCCGCGCCGTATGGACAATTCCACAGTGTTCACAGGGGCCGTCCCTACCCACCAGCCGACCTCTGAGAGAGACCGCAGGGGAGGTCAAGTGGGGCCCGAAGGCCTGCTCCAGGCCTTGTTCCAGCAGGGGCCTAGAGCTCTCATCACTGTCTAGGGAGCCAGCATCCGAGACGGGAATGAGGAGCTCCACGTCGTCCTCATCCTCGCCTCTAATGCTGACCCCAGTGCAACCCACACTTCCTTGCTCCAGTTGCCGCAGAGGGCTGTGATTTTGCCCAATGCCACTTGATCCTCCGTCTCCAGAGCGCCCTAGAGAGAAACGAATCCAGCGCAGGCTGCGGGTGACCCGGCTTAGAGCGCTGCTGAAGGGGCTTCTTGAGGAAGTAGTAGTAGCAGCAGTAGTACATGAAGATCCAGTTACTTCAGAAATTTCTGAGATGCTCTCAGAGATGCTGCTCTCCCGGCTGACGAGTGGAGCAGAGCTGGCAGACACCGAGGCGATGGCCTCCACGGCTGTTGTAGGGGGAGTTTTCTGCAGCAGTGGGGCCATCAGGCCTCCGACAGCTCCTGGGACATCCCTGCGGGGATGCTGCTCACTCTCAGTGTCCGTATCGTCGGAGTCCAAGGGCAAGAGTCCACGGTGAGAGCCAAGCCTTTCTGGCTCACGCGCCAAGGCGCTGCCATCAGGACCCACTTCTGTGTCCGCAGACACCAGTGCGAGAGAACCAGAGCGCCGTGAACGTGTAAAATTGAACAGGCGTCTCCAGATGTTGCCGTGGCGCCCTGATGTGGGGAGTCGGATTGAGGTGAATCCCAGCTGGGAGCGAACTGCCAGTCGTAGGTTTTCTAAAACAGATGCCTGAAAGCAAGAACAATAGGGATTGTTACCCAAGGTCATCCAAAACATGAAAGTCAGCCATCATGCTTCATTTTCTCTGGGAATTTTCCAAGGTCAGTCAGACAGCACCTTGATGCAAATTTAGACAATGGTGAGTGGTGAGCTAATGACATTTTGAGAAAAACTACTCACTATGCAAGATATCCCTTTAAACCCAACACAATCCCCTGAAACTTCGAATCAAAACAGCAAAATTTAACTTCTTGGACAAGTCTAAACATTTTAGTTACTGCCCAAACATGGAAGGGTAAAAGACAGTTTTTTGCCAAACAAAACAGACCGTTCACACAACGGATGATCGGGCTTTAACAACATAACTATATAGTCTTCTTACCTGGTTTCCAGAGCAGACAGGAAAATCTTCCACTGGGGGAATCAGTCCTTGAGCAATCAGCTGCCCATACGATGGAGGAGCTTCTCTTCTCAGTAACTCGGCTTCCACTCTAGAGAGCTGAGTCTCAAATGACCTGGAAGAACAATCAACCCATTAATTGGTAGTTGATGAGAGTACGGTCACAAAAGCATAAACTGATAAAACTAATAAATTAGGGATGTTGGTTTAATACATCAAATTAATTCAAAATGGAAAATAACACATAAAATTTTTTGTGCAATTAACGTACAAACCCAACCCTATGTTTGTCATCTTACCTATACAGTTTATTGGTGACATGCGTGATGCAATGCATCAACTCACCACATGATGTAGACTAAAGAATACAGTCATATGCCCCTAAAATTCAAGAGATTGAGGGAAACATGCCCCTGTGTGAGATTTTGCCTAATTTATATCAGATGATATCAGTGTTTCCAATGCATTGATGTTTTTGTGCAGTAAACATGTATACCTATATATCCTGCGGTGGAAATGCCACCACACAACACAAAGTGTCTGTGGGAAACACCGGATATAGCTAAGCAATATCACAGAAGCAGCGAGTGCAATATCGGACAAGTGCTGAATAGTACGAGTACAAATGCGATACTGATTTTATACAACAGATCAATAAATAAGAACGTAATATTGTGTTATATTTCAGACATAATATTGTCCATTTTGCTCAGTTTTGCTAGTCTTGCGTAGACTGACGGCTGAAGGTCTGGGAACTTTGGCCGCTTTGAATGGCCAAGGCCCGCCCAAGAGGCCATATGACTGACAGGTAAAGCAACCAATCACGTTTCGTTTTGTTCTGCATCACGTTTCAGGGAGTGGAAATTTCGCCACAATAACAGACCGGTGTGTAAAACTCTTGGACATATTTGAAAGATGCCGCAAACTAACATTTTCACATACTTTTGAAAATTCAGTGTTTATTTTATCCTGACAAGCACTCGTTATCAGTTGTAAACACGACGGCTTCTTTCGTGAGGGTGCCAGGGCATTTTTGTTTCCAGGTAGAATGTTAAAGAACAAAAAAGACACACACGTCTCCTGGAAATCCTGTATAATTCAACCAATCCGATGACAACTTCGACACTCCTGAAGTGTTTCCAGCTAAGTGTGCCATATGCATCAGACATTTAGCCAACGGTCCGTGGGCGTGGCGTCTGAGACTACAGTTTATCCAACACAAATATTACCTATTAAAGTGACAGAATTGTTGTGAGTCTCCAAGCAACACACGATTTCTGAATCAATCTGTGTTTTGAATGAATCAGGTGAACCAATGATTCAATGGCCCATTCATAAAGAGCCATTTACTTATTCCTAAATTGAATGAATGAATGATTGACTCAATCACTTACTCATTTAGACATTTACTGCCACCTACTGGCAGTTTTATTTCCTTATTTAAAATATAATTTCAACAAAAAACAATTTCAGAGTTACAGATTTATTTAAAAAAAAAAAAAAAAACTAATTAAAGAGACAGTCCCCCCCCCCCCCAAAAAAAAAAATATTTCTAAAGCTACTATATCTATTTCATGCCTTTCTCATGTAAGGATAATGGCTTTAAATGATCTTTTGAGGGTAATTTCTCAGCCGAATTTGAAGTGTGATTAAGATTAATTAATGGCCACATCGTGTAATTAATTAGATTAAACATTTTAAATCGATTGACAGCCCTATAATAAATATTTTTCCTGAACAATCCATTTGGATTTTAGCTCTAGTCTGGCGAAGTGGCTTCACTTACCTGCGCTCAAACATCCTGAGTGAGTAGAGTTTGCATGTGCAGCCCAAAGCAATGACCAGCAGCAGACCGCAGATCAGACTCCCAATTACAGCGGCAGTGATGACTCGTGTGGGTACGATTACCGGGCAGCTCTCCTCATCGCTTCCATCCCCGCAGTCATCTTGCGCGTCACACACCCAGCTTTCAAAAACACAGCGGTTGTTCTTGCAGTGGAAGTTTCCAGGTTGGCAGAAAAAGCAGTTCTTCTCATCAGAGCCATTTGGGCAGCGGTTCTGGTAGTTGCACCGGTCAGAGCGTGGGTAGCAGGCACCGTTTCGTGAGCATGGGAACTCGTCTTCCTGGCAGTTGCTGCAGTTGAGCTCGTCCCTGCCATTGGGACAGTGCCAGTAGCCATCACAGCGCTGTTGTTCATTGTAGCAACCCCAGTTCCCTCCGCATGGGATTTCCCACGGCAGACAGAAACCGTCTACTTGATACGTAACGTTAAAGCCTCGAGCCGCATTGATTTTGTCAGCATAAAAGTGTATCCGAAGCTGTCCTGAAGATGACACCACTGCTACAGGGGCTCGAGAGTCGAACGCAGTCAACACACGCAACAGACGCCTGGGGTTCTCCTCTAATCCATCGTAGACTTTAACATAATCGCCATAGCCTGTGCCGTCCAGCTTGAAGTCCATAAAGCGCAGGATAACCTTACGGTGGTCACCGGTGTCGATCAGCCAGGTGCAGTTACTACCAGGCGGATAGAAGTCAGGATAGTTGGGCGAGCTGAAAGTACCGTAGAAATTGCGCAGCCATTCGCCACAAGTGGGCTCGTCACAGTCGATTTCGTCACCCAAGTCCTGACAGTCAATGCTGCCATCGCATTTGAGCGACTCCGGCAGACAGGTGTAAACACGGGTGTAGCGTGAGAGACAAGGGAACTGGTTGAAGGCGCAAGGCTGGAAGGAGAAGAACGCGGAGGGATTGGGCTGAACGCACAGCTCCTCGTCTGAGTTATCGCCACATTCATCCATGGTGTTGCACTTCCATGATTCTGGGATACACTTTCCATTAGCGCAGTGGAACTGGTCAGGCTTGCAACTGGCTTCTTCCGATTTGCCTACAAATAACACACACGTATTACCCATTTAAAGAGACATAAGCTTTAGCAGTAATGTTAGATGAATGAGTTATTGGAAGGATTTCAGAGGTTTCTGCAAGTTTTATAAAGGATAATTTAAGACTTTGTGATCTTTTTAAGACCAAATAAAGAAAATGTAAAAGGGACTATGTGTTGTCTAAAAGTAAGACTAAGGAGAATACAATAAGTTGTATCAGCAGCACTTCAATGTTTGAAAATACAACTTTCAACTTTACAAACCAAAACTGCTTAACTAGAATATGAAAATAAATTTTACTGTGCCTTCTAAACCTCTTCTAAGTTCTTGTTTTCTGATAAATGTATCAAAATGAAGTGAATTTGATTAAAAAAGTAAAATATCTGCCAAAAGGCTCAGAAAAATCAGCTTAATTCAACTTTCATTCAAATTTCTCAGAAAAAAGGCCTAATATGTTCAATTTGCATCTCAAGTAAATGTATCTCGATTTAAGGATGTTTAGATATTTGTACTGGAAATCAAAAATACTGACAATTTTTCAATTGCAACATTTTAATGCCATAACGTTTATAAATTTAAGACTTTCTCTCCGATATAAGACCTTTTAAGGCCCTAAATTGGGCAAATTAGGACTTTTTAAAAACCTGCAGAAACTCAGAGGATGATTGTAACGTGCAACAACAAAAAAGCAAGTATGAGTTTTATATCTATAGTCAGCACAAAATAGCCAAACTACCAAGTGCATATACAATGCTGGTCTCTGAACAGGACTTGCTTCCTTTATGCAATCCAAGTCTGTGATATCTATTCCCATTTTATCATTGACCAGTTTTCTCAAAACCCTAAAGACAACATTTTAAGGAAAGACAACAGTGATGCTTGCCTTAGAAAGAAATCAATTAAAGAATTACTTTAATGTGTTCTTGAAAAGCAGGTCATTTTTTCAGTAACCAAATACAATTTCAGAGTGAGAGAATTTACAAGTGTTACATTGCAGTGTGAGACATCTACATAACTGCATCCTCTCTGAAACAGCTGTATCTAAAGGGATATAAATAGCAGGACTACCTGTTATGTAAGAGAGCCTGAAGCCTTTTCCAGTCATGCTGTCATCAGAGTGGAACTTGATCCACACGTGATCCTGAGAGGAGATGTATGGGGCCGGAATAGACGAGCCACAGGCCCGGTACCCATCCAGGTTCTTGTAGGTCCCAATGGAGATCCAGTCCAAACCACATCGGTGCGAGCTCTGAATTTCAAAGTCCTGAAAACTAAAAATACAACCAATTTTAAGTAAAGGAACATTCGGTATGGGTACGTGATGTGACCATATTAAAAACAGCATCCCTGTCATTAGAGTTCATTCAAATTAGGCACACGGTTGCATCTTGACATGCCTCAAACATCAATGGATGAAGACTTGAATGTGTATTGTTATTAAAAAGTCCAAACTAAGAAATGATGCTGGGAAAAGCTCCACCAAACTAAATAAATACCTATAAAAAGAAAAAAGTATACTTGTGGCACACGCGTCTCACTGAAAACGGAACCAATCATCTTTTTAAGACCGTTCCCATTTGCAGAATTAGTGAGTTGCTGCGTTTACCACAAAAATCACATCCCATGGAAAAAATACCCATTTGGTCTATTTCTGTGCCAGTAACCATGGACACCATTCTAGGATAAAGATACAAACAAACACTCTGGTAGAAGCAAACAGACAGTGCAAGAATAGAGCAGATGCGGAACATAAACATAGAAATAAAAAAAGCTTTCAAAGGGAGTTTGATGTGGAAGCAGCTTAACAAAAAACCACAGCATCATTCCTTTAAACCAAGACAGAAGTCAAAACACAATCCAAACATCTTGATAATTTAAGAGATGCTGCTCTGTCTTAAAGATCTGTTAACCCTTTACGATTCCTGTAAAATTGGCCTAAAACGCCTAAAAAAGGCATACCCAAAGTAAATTGCATGCTGTTCTTGGGCCATTTGGATGATATGCATGGTGTTGGTCTCCTTTGAAAGGTGACACTCTGAGGTTTGTTTCTCAACAGTCAGAATCACTGTAAGTCTTACTGATATTGAGTAATAGCACTTTGAATACACTAAAAAAAAAAAAAATAATTCCGCCTGCATTTTTTTTGTAAATAGAAGCCTGCAGATGACTATAGCTGGGAGGTATGAACTGGAAAATACATTGGGATCACAGAATGAAGCCTTACCAAGCCAAATTTACCATTTGATAAACAATATATTAGAAAATTTGTGTTTTACACATGTTTATCTAATTTTATGTCTAGACGCTTCCAAAAAAATTACACTTGGGAGACTCCAAACGACCCTTTGTAACCAACGACACATACAATGCTGTAATTCTTGAATGCTTTAATGTACAGTCATCATTTTGGGCTCTAATGAAAGGTTACACTTAGAGCTATTCAGTTTCTCATCCAGATTCACTGTCAATAATTGCTGACACATAGTAACTGAAGCATAAACACATTATAGTGACATTTATTTATAGACTTCAAAATGTGTACACTTTTAAAATTACATATATATTTATAATCTAAATACATTTTTTTCCTATATTTCTATTTCTGTACATAGTACATTATTTAATTTGTGGTTTTTCTTATATTGGTGTTATATTGCATCCCTACTGTGTTATTCCTATGTATGTCTGTACTATCATGCATGTCTGCATTATGTCAACAAAAAGTGGTCTGATAAAGACACAGATTGTACATGCTGTGTTTATTGTATCTTAAAATGGTTTACATAGTTGAAATCACAAGAATCTCAGCTTTCCATGGATATATGACATGTTCAACTTTTTTTTTTTTGAGTTTGTGTTTCTGACGACTTTACCCTGTCACCACTAGGCGTCCCGCCGGCGGGACGGTATGCTGGATTCTTAAAGCGTTAAAGAAATGACAAACAAGCAGATCCCCAAAGTTTTGCATCTGTATCTAAAGAGGCATATTGTTTTAGCAAAAGCAGTTGCGTGCATTGGTAAAGAGAATCGAACTCCACCACCACTGCAGGAATTTATAGTCAGTATAACCACAACAGTTAAGCCTGTAATTAAGGCAAACTGTGAAGAACTGTTATTCCTGATCAGCTCTTGACTGCTTCAGTGGAAGGGGAAATATTGCAGTATTGTGGCGAGGTGTTACCTGATGGTGATGATCTCTCCAGGGTTGGCCCTGATGTTCCAGCTGCAGTTGATGTGTGAAGGGTATTCAAAGGGCCAGCCAGGGCTGGTTATCACTCCACTGGACGCCCTTATCTGCTCCGCTACATCACCACAGGCTGGAGAAGATCACAAAAACATAAAGATTAAGACCCTGCATGCACATTTCAACACATAATAGGTGATTCAAAGGTAGGGTAGGCGATTTCAGAGAGGCTAGTAATAGCAAGCTAGCTTTGAATGCATAAGATCCCACCCTGCCAGCAAATCACTCTCCAAAGCTCCTCCAAAACATATGAACGCACACAAGCAGACCAGAGGCTAACCAGTGACACGATGAGAGACGGCTAAAAATCATATGTAATTTATGAATGAATAACTCAATGACTCGCTCTAGGTTTACTCGTTTAATTACTGGATGAATCAGCGTTTTTGATTAATTCTCTAGAATCATTCAAAGACAAATAGGCTACATTTTAACAGCCCCATTTCACCACCTACTGGCATAACAATGTAATCGAAAAATCTTTATTTGACGTGTCAAATTACTTACAAAAGGTTATTTATTCTAGTGTGATCGCTACCGTACACAGTTTATATCCGAACTGTGGTGCTGTGATGCTGTGCAGTTGAAAAGACTGAAGCCGTTTCATTCATATACATGACAGCTGCTCTCTTTAGGTCAGCGGCAGCGCGATCACAAATGTCAAAGGTTGAGGAATGAAACCGATGAATCTTTGTCATTTAGGAATAGAATCGCGTTGGTGTTTCAAGAGTGTTCACGATCTATTAAATTAAAGTGCTTTGTCATGTTGGTGGTGAGACCTCTCTTACAACATATTTAGCTTATCACAAATATTATACTTAGCTTTTTCGACTTCTGATCGCAAGTGTAGCCAAACTTTGGAGTGCTTAGATTAGCGAGCAAGGTCCTGGCAGATCGCCAGCTCGGGGCGATAAAAAAACAAAAACACAGCAGCACACACAGGAATCGATAGATGGAATCGAAATGTACATTTTATCCGATTCCTGACCTTAAAGAGTTAGTTCACCCAAAAATAAAAATTAGCCCATATTTTACTCAAAATCAAGGCATCCTAGGTAGGGATGGGTACCGAGAACTGGTATTTTTTTGGACCGGTATGTAATTGGGTCAATACCGGGCTACTGGTAAGCTTCAGGACAAACGATACTTTTATCGATACATGCGTTGTTTTATCTCTGTATTTTTTCAATGTTAATGACGAATTAGAAGCTGCTGCTTGTCATTTTCCTTCACTGAATGCTGTGGCCGACGATTGCTTGACATTCGCGTGATATCTTTTGTTGGGGGTGCTTAACAGTTCAGAGGGGGAGCTAAAAAAACGAATTAAATTGAGAGAAAGTAATGAATACCTAAACTTTAGCTATCAGGTTTTTTTATATACAGCAGCTTCGAAAAAGGCATATTTTACTTCTGTGTGGTATTAAACCTCTCATATGCCACTGTTATTAGTAATATAGGCCTACTAATGCCAACTGCCAAATATGACACTTACAAAGTAATATCATTTATGAACGAATATAGAAAAGAGAGAAAGTTGGGATTTTCTCTTTTTTCAATAAAAATAAATAAATAAAAGTTACCTCCCCGTGCTGATATGCATGGTATCATAGATGATAGCCAGACATAGGCATAAAAAGTAGCAATATTAAGAGGATTTAGCATTTTTAATTAATGTAGGCCTGTTACATTATTCTTATTATTAGGTCTTTTATAATTATTAGATTACTTTTATTATTAAATTACATGAAATTATTGCCCCGTGATAATTTCATAGCGCATCACCGCATGATGCACTATGAGGATAATAAAATAGGCTATTAGATTACTCCTCATTGAAAAGTTTTTTTTTCTTCCAAACAGGTCTATTCATTTTTTTTTATGAATTATAGGCCTATAATTAAAATTATTTAACACTGCAGTCAATACAAATTCAGAGCAGCTTTATTTCAGGCATTGATCACCTGTTTAACGCAAAATAAGTTTCTTCGTGTTTTTCACTACAGAGAAATATTAAGGGAATAATTTAAGACAGTTATATACTGTTATCAGCATATGTTAGAGTAGATTCATATTTCGTTGTCTCAGAGAATATGCACCGTTAATGCAGCATTCTCTATAATGAAGTGACCTTCACCGTCTTGCGCATTGCTTGCTTGAGTTGCTTGACCCCTCCCCCATAATATCATTTTTTATAGACCACATATAAGGCACTTCTTTTAAGTATCCGATTCTGGAATTGGAATCGATTTTCAATTCCCAACCCTAATTCCAGCCCTTTTTTAACAATTATATATCACTTATAAATTATTAAATACAAAATTAATAGTAGTTATTATAATACGTGGTTTGGAATTGGTCAAATATGCTTAAAAAAAAAGACCAGAATATCAACTGGCATAATAATTAAGCATGCACTGTTTTTGTTCACTCAGATTTTTTAATCTCTAGACAGTGAAAATATTTTGAAATGCTTATAGGTCATTAATTTTTGGAAATAAGCTAGTGAGTGGATATGAAATATGAACACCAAAATAGTGAATTATTATAAAAACGCTTTTATAGTTCCAGAACTCCCCCTCAAAGCAGTGCTAGAGGCCTGCTAATGAAATGGGGTGGATGAAAGAAGTAATCTTTCGGTTAACAGTTAGGCAAGAGGTAACATGTGCAGACTAATCTGGGCTAAATATCATGGCATTTATATGTCTTACATTCCTTTGATCTGCAGAGGCACATACCGTTCCCTACAAGCTGTGTTTGAGGACTTCAGGAACTACTGAGGAGCTCTGGTTAACAGTCATCCACACAGAGTCTGTTTGGCTCTGAAGATTAACAAGATCTATAGCTTGGGTCTGTAAACCAAACCTGAAGTCAGGACTCACCGTTTGACATGCCTGATACATAAACGTTCTCGCTGTGCTGCGACGAAACTGCATTTCCTGTAATAACAGAAACATGTGTTACTAATGAATGAAGATGCATATGCCACTACTCTGCTGCAGAAAGCAATGTGTAGATGATCCTGTGTGGCTTAATGTAGAAGCAAGGCGTATAGCAAACTGTTGTGTTCGATAGAAAACATGAAAATGTATACCTAATGCAATTAGTCGCATGAAAAGCTCTGCTAAATCATAAATGTAAATGTAAATGTGATGAAAACCCTGATCCATTAAACTTAATCTGGCTTTGAAAACCAAGGGTTGAAATTTCATCAACAGTTGGATGAAAGTAGGAACAATGTGGAGTCATTATCAAACCGATATTAAAATTGCATATTTGTGTGTGACAGACTGACCCAGAATGCTTCCCGCATTGTTGTGAAATGTGCTTCAAATGCCCACAACAATTCAGAAGACACAATGCTTCACTTCAAAATCAGAACAGAAAAGGAAGCTGAACCTACATTGTAATTAAGCAAACAGCATAACCAAAGCTGATTGCCATGTATTTTAATACATTTAAGAGATCAAGTCATGAACATCATAACCCTCGGCTACTATTTTGACTTGTTCCGACTGATCAAAGCCACGGTTCATCCAAAACTTGAAAGAGAAATGCTAGAAAATCTCAAAATGCTTACTATCAACAAAGATAGGATTAAACAACCTGGCTTATATGATAACAATAAAGATAACGATATTAGCGTCCACATAAGCAGACGATATCGTCTGTTTATTCTAAGCGTACGCTCGTCTGCCGCTTTAAATTCTCGAGCTCGTTATAGCAGGATGGATTCTGATTGGGTGTCAATGATTGTATCGTTCATCAGCTGAAAAAAATTATGTTCTGAAAGTGATTCCAATGATATCGTTAATCTCTGTTCCTTTCTCGTTATAGCTGTGGTGTGGACTAGGGCGATATATTGAACGCGGTTGTCACGCGCATCTCGTCAGTAAAGCCGGTTCCGTGATTAGCACTTAATATCCATCACCTGCTTTCAAATGGAGCAGCATTTAATACACAGAGCCATAGATCACTGACAAGCTATGCAAGATCGAGTTCATTATTGCAGATGAATCGCCTTCGATAATGAACTCGATATTGCGTAGCTTGTCAGTGATCTACGGTGTATTAAACGCTGCTCCATCTGAAAGCAGGTGATGGAGAGTTACTGTCAATCACAGAACCGGCTTTACTGACGAGATGCGCATGGTAATCGCATGCGATTAATTGCACAGCCCTAATTTAGAATGATTTTTAGAACTATATCTTGGTGTGAACAGACTTTTAGGCCAAAATATGCCAACTAATTCAATTTGAATTTGTATATCAATTCCAAATTTTAGGAGGGAGGTCTGAAGGGAGTAACTTCACTATAATTACATTTCGAGAGACACTGACTGGGGCGATTGCTATAGTAAATAAGCGATGCCTGCTTGCACTGTAAGTGGCTTTGGATAAAAGCGTCTGCTAAATGCATAAATGTAGTATTTTGGCATGTTCTTGTCACCTTCAGCTAAAATCCAACATCAATACAATCTAATCAGAAGCAACCATCTAATAGCCACATAACATGAGCTAAAAGAACCGAGGGTGTTAGCAATTAAATCTCTGACTATTTCCCAATGGCATAGCAGATAGCACACTTCAATTTTTCCAGTATACTATAGGCATGCTACTCACAATATAGGGCCTACTACTTTTCTGTATGCACGACCACAGCAAATCCCAATGTTAGCCCTGAAGGGCATGTATAGTTTGGGCTTGCTGATCATCTGTTGGGGTTTCCCTCACTTATGTCGGTTTGCTTACAGCAGCTGACTGCATGATGGGAGCACAGCAAAGGGGAAACGGCCACATGCAAACACAGGCTTGCACACAACAAATGTACAACAACTGATGGACAAGGCTTGCCTATAGCAATAGGTCAGTTGTGATGTTGCCAGCAATAGATCTGACAACTGGAACAGATGCACTGGGCTTTACAATACTTCACAAGCAATTAAAAGAAAAACATTATGAAATTTAAAAGAGAAATAAATCTTGAATAACACCAGTTAACGAATCTAACTTCACACAGAATGTTTTGTGTGAGTTTAAACTCTGTATATTACTCTTCAGTACTAGTCTGTGTATTGTACTTTGCTATACATGTCTGTATTCCTCTAAGCTAATTTTGTAAAGCGACTTTGGGCTTTGGAGGGGCGTTATAAAAGTACATTATAATTATCAAATTCAACTGCAAAAGAAAAACAATGGCCAGGGGTCAGTGAAAGGCATTCACTTGCTTGATGCTGCATCTTAAGTTTTGTTGATATTGCACGTTCTGTATTTTTTGCATCTGAATTTCTTGTTGTGAATTGTGCTGATACAAATGTGACCCAGGTAATGTTATCCAGCTGGGTAACATTATGTTTTTGTCAATTTTTTTTAGAAATTAATTCAGATAATGCTGGAAGCCATAGAATGAAAACATGAACAAATAAGTGTATGCCCATTTTATTTTATGTGCATTTATAGCTGCCATTCAGTTACATTTTAGCAGTAACATTTCTAGCCGGGGGGGGGGGGGGA